>OU342744.1:400762093-400963727 GCA_910589775.1 Avena eriantha | reverse complement strand
TGTTAGTAAAAAGAACACACATGCAATGACACTGGTGGATCCATGTGTGGTCTCTAAAGAGAACACACATGCAATGACTGTGGTTGTTGTTAGTAAAAAGAGCATACCTGCAATGAGACTGGTGGATCCATAGGTGGATTGTAAAAGAACACACATGCAATGACACTGGTGGATCCATAGGTGGTCTCTTAAGAGAGCACACATGCAATGACTCTGGTTGTTGTTAGTAAAAAGAACACACATGCAATGACACTGGTCGATCCATAAGAGGATTGTGAAAAGAGCACACATGCAATGACACTGGTGGATCCATATGTGGTATGTGAAAGAACACACATGCAATGACTCTAGTTGTTGTTAGTAAAAAGAACACACATGCAATGACACTAGTGGATCCATATGTGGTCTCTAAAAAGAACACACATTTCAATGACACTGGTGGATCCATATGTGGTATGTGAAAAGAACACACATGCAATGATACTGGTGGATCCATAGGTGGATTGTGAAAAGAGCACACATGCAATGACACAAGTGGATCCATATGTGGTATGTAAAAAGAACACACATGCAATGACTCCAGTTGTTGTTAGTAGAAAGAACACACATGCAATGACACTAGTGGATCCATGTGTGGTATCCGAAGAGAACACACATTTCAATGACTCTAGTTGTTGTTAGTAAAAAGAACACACATGCAATGACACCCGTGGATCCATATGTGGTATGTGAAAAGAACACACATGCAATGACTCTGGTTGTTGTTAGTAAAAAGAACACACATGCAATGACACTGGTGGATCCCTGTGTGGTCTCTAAAAAGAACACACATCTAATGACACTGGTGGATCCAATGTGGTATGTGAAAAGAACACACATGCAATGACTTTGGTTGTTGTTAGTAAAAAGAACACACATAAAATGACACTGGTGGATCCATAGGTGGATTGTGAAAAGAGCACACATGCAATGACACTAGTGGAACCATATGTGTCATGTGAAAAGAACACACATGCAATGACTCCAGTTGTTGTTAGTAAAAAGAAAACACATGCAATGACACTTGTGGATACATGTGTGGTCTCTGAAGAGAGCACACATTTTGATGACTCTAGTTGTTAGTAAAAAGAACACACATGCAATGACACTGGAGGATCCATGTGTGGTCTCTAAAAAGAGCACACATGCAATGACTCTGGTTGTTTTTTGTAAAAAGAGCACACATACAATGACACTAGTGGATCCATAGGTGGATTGAGAAAAGAATACACATGCAATGACACTAGTGGATCCATATGTGGTATGTGAAAAGAACACACATGCAATGACTCTAGTTGTTGTTAGTAAAAAGAACACACATGCAATGACACTGGTGGATTCATGTGTGGTCTCTGAAGAGAACACATATTTCAATGACTCTGGTTGTTGTTAGTAAAAAGAACACACATGCAATGACACTGGTGGATCCATGTGTGGTCTCTTAAGAGAACACACATTTCAATGACTCTGGTTGCTGTTAGTAAAAAGAACACACATGCAATAATACTGCTGGATCCATAGGTGGATTGTGAAAAGAACACACATGCAATGACTCCGGTTGTTGTTAGCAAAAAAACACATGCAATGACACTTGTGGATCCATAGGTGGATTGTAAAAAGAACACTCATGCAATGACACTGGTGGATCCATAGGTGGTCTCTGAAGAGAGCACACATGCAATGACTTTGGTTGTTGTTAGTAAAAAGAACACACATGTAACGACACTGGTGGATCCATAGGTGGATTGTGAAAAGAGCACACATGTAAGGACACTTGTGGATCCATATGTTGTATGTGAAAAGAACACACATGCAATGACTCTAGTTGTTGTTAGTAAAAAGAACGCACATTTCAATGACACTGGTGGATCCATATGTGGTATGTGAAAAGAACACACATGGAATGATACTGGTTGATCCATAGGTGGATTGTGAAAAGAGCACACATGCAATGCCACTGGTGGATGCATAGGTGGATTGTGAAAAGAGAACACATGCAATGACACTGGTGGATCCATATGTGGTATGTGAATAGAACACACATGCAATGACTCCAGTTGTTGTTAGTAGAAATAACACACATGCAATGACACTGGTGGATCCATGTGTGGTCTCTCAAGAGAACACACATGCAATGACACCGGTGGATCCATGTGTGGTCTCTAAAGAGAACACACATTTGAATGACTCTGGTTGTTGTTAGTAAAAAGAACACACATGCAATGACACCGGTGGATCCATGTGTGGTCTCTGAAGAGAACAGACATGCAATGACTTTGGTATTTGTTAGTAAAAGGAGCACACATGAAGTGACACTGGTGGATCCATAGGTGGATTGTGAAAAGAACACACATGCAATGACACTGGTGGATCCATATGTGGTATGTGAAAAGAGATTTGCCCTCTCTCTCGGTCACAAATCTCACAAAAGCCCAAACGTGTGGAGATCTCGAACATGTGCTCACTCTGGGTGCTATGCCCTGATTGGCTGACACAGATGTCACGTGGATCGTCCCCACCAACCGTTGATCCTATGTGATGCAATAGGCAGGATAACTCCTCCTTCTCCACTTTTTTTATGCATGGTCAATCCGTGCCACCTCTCTATCCGTGCCACCAATACTTTACATGCATAAACAAGTTAAAATCCATCTATCTATCTAAAATAAATAAAATAAATGATCATATTTCAAAGAAGCCATCGTCTTCGTCTTCCGGTTCGTCCTCGTCTTTGTCATCACCATGGTCCCTGCCATCACCGCCGCCGGTGTCCTCCTCTAATGACTCGACACCGCCCCTTCCTCGAATAAGCACGCTATCTCCTCGTCGGAGTCTTCCTCCTCCTCCTCTTCGTAGTCCCACGGGTCCACGTCACTCTCCTCCGCTTTTGTCTCCAACTGATCGATGAATGCCTCCTCGTTGGCCAAGTCAGACTCGTCCAAATAGCTACCTCCTCTCTTCTTCCTGGTCTTCTTGTTCCTCTTCTTGTCTGTACTCGCCGGTGCAACACGCGCCCCGTCCTGGCTGCTGCTTTGTGCTCGTCCGCACTGCAGGTACCCTACACTCCTCCTGCGCGGCCGGTACGAGCTTCGACGTTGTCGTGTCCTCGAGTGCCGATGTCGATGGATCCTAGCGCGATCAGGCATGATGTGCTGCCTCAGCAGGCTACTCGCGAGCGCGAACGATGGAGCAAAGAGCCGAGGATGCAGGACGGTCAGTGGACGGCTTGGACCTACCATTGCCATGGCGAGGGGGCATCATGCTCGAGGTAGTTCCTCCAAATGGTCGATGGCGGGTACATAGAGTGGCATGCCGATCTTATCAAGGACGAGCAACGGTTTTGTGCGTCGTGTCCACGCATGCATTTGTCGATTATCAGAAAAAAGTAATATCTCATGTACTGAACATAATTTGATCACAATAAAAGTGGCACAACGTATTTTAGACTCGTAAATATCCCGTGCGTGCCTGTCATGTGGAGTTCGACCGAGTTCGACGTGCCGACGTGATCGTGCAGCAATTGCGCGCGTCATTTCCCCATCAACACGTGACACACACACGCGGGATGTGCGCGCCGATTCCTGTGATGACCACCCGGCTCGCACTCCCCTTATTATATACTAGATTTTGGGCAGCGCCGAAGATCATTGAAGTGTCCATCGCAATAAAGACAAGTCCCATCGATTCCCTACCCCTGCCTCCCTGGCTTCTTTGAGAAGGTAGACCGTACACGGTAGTCTTGTATAATAGTACTAGTACTACTGGACCACGGCCTGTACTCTTTGACTCTTCTCCCACACTAATCACCATCTCCTTCCTCCTGCGCCGCCACCCTTACCCTGCAAGCCATGGCTCCACTAAGGAGGGGGAGAGGCCGGTCGACGATCCTAACAGAGAAAAGGGAGCAAAATCGCCGTGAGGCACTTCTTGCTCTACCAGCTGCTCATGCCCACCCTCTCATCGAGGCACAATCTCCCCCAACAATGGCATCGAATGTTCTAGCAGGCGAGGGCTCCTCCCGGTACGGTCTTCTTGTTCTACTTCTTCTCCATCTCCCACTCTATCATGATCTTATTCCAGTTCTTCTTGTTTCTCTTCTTCTTCTTGCCCTTCCTCTTCTACGTATTACAGACCGGCCGTGAAGCCCGAATCCACCACGAAGGAGGTGTTGCAGGACCCGCTCGGCCCCGTTCCATGTCTCAGCGAGGTAGCCAATCTCCGCGTTGTTATTTCTCCGAGTTGTGATGTGGATTTCTTAGATCCTGTCCGCCCCGCATTGGTTTTTATTCTTCTTTTGCGAGTTGTATTAGTTTTCATGGATATGACTAGATCTCTTGGTCTTTCCTTAATACCGATGTTCATAGATTCACTATGGATTTTTTGTGATTAGGATTAGTTTATCGTGGTCATGAATAGATCTCTAGGTCCATGTATTAACAATGCGGTCAATAGATTCAACAGGGATTTTTTGATCTGTATTAGTATTCACCTGGCACCTAGAGTGTAATTATAGAATTCCTATTTCAATTAACTTGAACAATGCAGCGCTCGAAGGCTGAGTACCGTGACATGGTGGCCGCGATCAGTTCCAAGATTGTCAACCAACATGAGCTTGCACGCTCCCTCACCCAAGCTAATGAGAGCCTATGCAAGCAATTATCTGTGCAGAAGGAGATCTCGCTAGATTTTGCACGTGACATCGTTAGGCTGCAGAAATTGCTCGACTATAACTTGAACAGGCAAGAATAGGCCATCAAGATAATCAACGAGCTCACGGAGGAGAAGAAGAATCTCGTGGAAAGGTGCATTCTCCCGTAGGACGAAGTTAGCGAGGCACTCAGAGGATGCGTCGAGGACACCAAGGCTACCATCCGAGCCTACCATGACAGGAACCATTGCCTGGATGCAGTGAAAGAGATGAAGGCGGACATGAGCAGAGGGATCACCGTACTCGAGGGTCTTCAGAAAGAGAACGAGGAGCTAAGGGCATGTCTGGAGGCGTATCGGAGCAATGCCCAAGTCTGATTCCCGTTAGCAGGGACACGAATATCAGTTTGTCCTCCACTCCTTTTGTAATGTTTAGGGTTCAGGAGGAATGCCCAAGTTTGCTTCCCATTATAGGGTGCAATAAGAATCCTAGGGCAACTCCTTATCTATCTGGACATGTGTTGGTGTTCATGTTCATGAATGGACACCATGTGCTCTTTCCATTATGTATCTAGACATGGGTTTCTGCATTATGAGTTTGCCACTCTCCCACTACTATTTGTTGATATTGGGAAAAACCCACCGCACACTAAACTGCAGATAAAACTTATTTGTCTTTGAAATTGAAATTATGACAGTGCCACTAGTCGATTCATAAAATGTTGATTAGTCCTAGATTGCTTCTTCCTTGAAATTATGACAGTGCCTCTAGTCGATTCAGTTAATCATGGAAACTAACTAGCTTGTCCTGGTGAACTAAACAAACCATACTATGTATTTTTGTTGCAGGGAAAGAGGCGAACGATCGACCAGGACCTAGCGACCTGGCTAAATGACAAGATAGCAATCCAAAGGGAGAAGCAAAATTCCCAGAAACTGGCATTTGACCAACTGCGCGCTAAACTCGTGGTCCTTTCTGACAAGTGCTAGAAACTGAAGGAGTTAAACACCGGCTGGGCAAAGCTACACAGTGAAGGTCACACCTCGTCTAGGAAGCTGACGGAGATCATGAAAGGGATCTTGAAGGAAAATCGTATGGCTATAGACCAAATTCTCCAATTCGCGACGGAGCGCTAGCACCTACAGCTGAAGCATGACATAGTACTGAAGGAGCTGGCCAATCTTAGGGAGGAAAATAGGCAGCTCCGGGCCAGGCTCGCTTGAACACAACATATGTCTATTTAGTACTGAACTGCTTGGTTTATCCTTTGTAGTGGTGATTTTGTAAGCATGAACTTAACTCTATGCACGATATGTGTGTTCGTCTGAAATTAGTTTGCTCGAGGATTGAGTTTGGCTTAGTTAGGGAAGCGCAACTCCAAGTCTTACAATTAACTAGTTTCAGGCGTTGGCACAACATAAATTATTCGTCTCGAATTTTCTTTATCCTCTATAGTCTGTCCTTGTTCACCCTCGCGCACCTTCTTCAGTTCCTTCAACCGATCCGCAATGCAGTACTGTAGCTTCTTCTTGTCTTCCCTGAGCGGATCCCTCTCCTTTTCTGCATTATGAATCATCAACTTATGACTATCCTGAAGCTTCTTTGCAGTTCCAACAACCAAGCTCCCATCGATTCCGTCAGTTAGGTCTGACTGCAAATTCTCGATTTCTTATTCCATCTCCTTATTTCGTACCGACAGCTTGTAATTTTTTTTCAGCTGCATCACTTACATAAGTAAATCTCCTCGACCTTTCCAACTCATACATCTCCCATAACTGTGCCAAACATTTCTTAAGTGCATCTGGCCACTCAAGATCCACCCACTCTACTGCTTTACACACCGGGCGAACCTAAAAATACACACACTATAGTGTTATGAACATGCATGATACATTTTACTTCATGTCACAGTTGCACATAATGTAAACAAACCTGATTTATATAGCCCAAAAACCTTCTCCCAGTTTTACTACCTTCGAATGCTACATATCTCCTCAGTTTTAGCCCATGGTCACATGGCACTTCTCCATCGAGATCTAGGCCCTACCATTCGGAGTCATAGATCGTCCGTGGTACCTATAGGTAAACACAAAGCTGAAATCGAACACGATTGCATGCTCATATGGAGCTCAGATCGAGAGATTTACCATTGCCTAACCCTAGCCCGAGAAAACAGAGGAACTCACATCATGGAAGGAATACTCGATGTTGGAGAGAAGGTTGTCGCTCCTCGACTGGTCGTCCTCGCCGTTCAAGGACAACATGGCAAATGCGTCGTCACAGGCGACGACATCGGTGTTAGCGTCGGTGACAGAGAGAGAGAGAGAGATAGTAGCCCTTCTACTAGTGCAACAATGACTAAATTGGCATGTTACAATAGTTTAATGGATACCATGCCCTTTCCCTGGATTACTATCTCCTGCCTAATATGGATTCTCTTCACACATTCTCATTTCAAATATTAAACCTGCACTCCCTCCATCCCAATTTCATTACCTAATGAAAACATACCAGTATATTACATCATCTAAAGAAACAAAATCATGTCAACTACAAGGTACTTATGCATCACTTCTTCAGTCATGGTTTCACAAAACATTACATTACGATCTCTCAACAAACATAATCACAACATGGTTTCACAAAACATCACATTACAATCTCTCAACAAACGTAATTATAGAAACAAGTATATTACATCAACTCAAGAAACAAAATCATGTCGACTACAAGGTACTTACACATCACTTGTCCTGTCACGGTTTCGCAAAACATTACATTACAATCTCTCAACAAACAAAATAACAGAAACAAGTACAGTACATCATCTCAAGAAACATAATCATGTCAACTACAATGTATTTATGCATCACTTGTCTAGTCATGGTTTCACAAAACATTACATTACAATATCCCAACAAACATAATAACAGAAACAAGTACGGTACGTCATATTAAGAAACATAATCATGTCAACCACAATGTACTTATGTCTTATTACAACAACGATGGTTTCGGTGAGTGACATGTCCGAAAATCTCAACAGGTCGCACATCATTATATCGCAATCTCTCAACAAACATAATCACAGAAACACGCTCTAAATGCAACAACAGTCAATATTACAAATAGAGGCAGGGGAACCCCACAGTCCATATGACAAGCCTAGGGTAGCAACTCTCATCAGATCTCATCAACGTCGACCACCTCATTCTGTTTAGCCACTACAGGGGCATCAACATCCACTATAACCTGTTCAACAACATCAGAAATGGTACCAAGGAAGAACACCTTCCTGGTTTGCTTCTTTCGTCGCATAATCTGCATAAGATCTTCAGTATCCAAAACATCTATGAATTGCTGCTTCTTATGATGCCACCACCGGATTTTTGCCATCTGCTTAGGGCCAATACTGATTTCCTTACCGATCATCTCTCTCATTTCATCAAGAGTTATTTTTTTCGAATCGACAGTGATCTCCACAGTACATGACGAAACTGGCTTATTAACTCCCTCATCATGTTTTGCCATGTATGAATCCACCTCTATGCGTGTACTGAACTTATCTAGATCAGCATCTATTGGTTCGTATTCTCTAGGAGAAGAAGCTCTGGCAGCAAGATCTCCGACATCTGCATACATATCATCAATCATCGCTGCAACTTTCACCTGACGATCAGCTACACAACACTCCCAAACCATTTGAAGCTCATGGGAGTGCTCAATTTGCTGATAGGTATCATTCATGTTGCACCACACCAATTTTTTCCTCTGTCTAGAACCTAGGGGATTCTAGCTGCAAGCATATGTACCAGCTACAAAACAGACACAACCTCTTTGCAATTCACAAGCATATGCACATCTTGCCCGAACACAACCCTCTCGCAACCAAAATCAAGTTTTTGAAGTGTACTGCCGAACATGAACTGTGAACTCATATAGGTCCCTTGTATCAAAGCTGTGCCTAATTTGATTAAAAAGGGGAACATTTCAGCTCATTCGATTCTATTATGCCGTAACTAATCTACTTGCAAGATAAGGCATAGTTAAGAAAAATTCACCTCTCGCTCTTCTCCTGGGTTTTTTCTTCGAGATCTGGGTGCTGGATCCGCCCACCAGAGCCGAACAATCCGCCTCCGGCCTTGCTTTTCTCTTCAACCCTCTGCTCGTAGGTACCTTGGGAGCAGAATCCTTGCTGGCCTCCTCGCTAACCGGGGCTGAAGACCTCGCCGCTGCTACACGTTGAGCCCCAGACTTGGGCCCTGACGGACCCGAATCAGTCGGCGACGTAGCTACAACCTTCGCCTTGCAAGACATACTGGGCCGCCACCTTCGGATTCAGTTTTAGCGGAGGGAGAAAAAAGGTCCTCCGCCGCCGGCAGATTTTGGGTCGGGGAAGGGAAGAAAAGGACTGCCGCCGTCGCAGCAAGATTCAGTGTTGAGAGTTAGGAAAGTACAGTAATGGATTTGCCCCTACGACACGTGCAGGGTGGCTAAGAAGAGTGACCAGCGAAGAAGGGGCACAACAGGAACTAGTGTAGCGGAATATCCTGACTTAATGGGCGGGATTTGAAAATATTGGGATTGGCCATCATTCAGTCGAAAGACAACTCTCAGCAATTGGCGCCCCAACTTTTCGAATTGCGGTGATAGAAATCAACTTGGGTACCACGTTGCCTGGGCGACCCAAATTTCGGGCCACAAAATGATATTCTCCATGGAGATGGTGAACCAGTGTGACAAAAGCAGTTGCATCACCACACCAGCCAACTGGCGCCCCAACTTTTCG
This sequence comes from Avena eriantha, assembly GCA_910589775.1. Lineage (NCBI taxonomy): Eukaryota > Viridiplantae > Streptophyta > Magnoliopsida > Poales > Poaceae > Avena > Avena eriantha. The sequence goes on along the minus strand of OU342744.1, from coordinate 400,954,251 downwards.
AATTGCGGTGATAAAAATCAACTTGGGTACCACGTTGCCTGGGCGACCCAAATTTCGGGCCACAAAATGATATTCTCCATGGAGATGGTGAACCAGTGTGACAAAAGCAGTTGCATCACCACACCAGCCAACTGGAGTGTGTGTGGATCATCAAGGTGTGGTTTTGACAATATACAACACATGCAATGATCTCTAGGCACTCCATTTGTGTCAAACAACCATGGTGGACAGAAGTCCAAAGATCCCCTAGAATATGCAACTGCCACATGGAGATGGTGCACTAGTGTGACAGAAGTAGTTGCATCACCACACCGGCCAACTGAAGTGTGTGTGGATAACCAAGGTGTGGTTTTGAGAGTATATAACACATGCATTGATCTCTATGGACTCCAGTTGTGTCAAACAACCATAGTGGACATAAAGCCCAAATAGCCCCTTGAATATGCAACTACCACATGGAGATGGGGAACTAGTGTGACAGAAGCAGTTGCATCACCACACCGGGCAACTGGAGTGTGTGTGGATCATCAAGTTGTGGTTTTGAGATGCATTTATCTCTAGTGACTCTATTTGTGTCAAACAACCATGGTGGATAGAAAGCCCAAGTAGCCCCTGGAATATGCAACTACCACATGGAGATGGTGAACTAGTGTGACAACAGCAGTTGCATCACCACACCGGCCAACTGGAGTGTGTGTGGATCATCAAGCTGTAGTTTTGAGAATATATAACACATGCATTTATCTATAGGTACTCCATTTTGTGTCAAACAACCATGGTGGACAGAAAGCCCAAATAGCCCCTGGAATATGCAACTGCCACATGGAGATGGTGAACCAGTGTGACAGAAGTAGTTGCATCACCACACCGGCCAACTGGAGTATGTATGGATCATCAAGGTGTGGTTTTGAGAATATATAACACATGCATTGATTTCTAGGGACTATATTTTGTCAAACAACCATAGTGGACAGAAAGCCCAAATAGCCCCTCGAATATGCAATTGCCAGATGGAGATGGTGAACCAGTGTGACAGAAGAAGTTGCATCACAACACCGGCCAACTGGAGTGTGTGTGGATCATAAAGGTATGGTTTTGAGAATATATAACACATGCACACATGCATTCATCTATAGGGACTCCATTTGTGTCAAACAACCATGGTGGACAGAAAGACCAAATAGCCCCTGGAATATGCAACTGCCACATGGAGATGGTGAACCAGCGCGACAGAAGTAGTTGCATCACCACACTGGCCAACTGGAGTGTGTGTGGATCATCAAGGTGTGGTTTTGAGAATATATAACACATGCATTTATCTATAGGGAATCCATTTGTGTCCAACAACCATGGTGGACAGAAAGCCCAAAGAGCCCCTAGAATATGTAATTGCCACATGGAGATAGTCAACTAGTGTGGTAGAAGTAGTTGCATCACCACACATGCCAACTTTAGTGTTTGTTTATGGTCATGTGGATCCTCAAAGTGTGGTTTTGAGAATATATAACACATGCATTGATCTCTAGGGACTCCATTTGTGTCAAACAACCATGGTGGACAAAAAGCCCAAAGAGCCCCTGGAATATGCAACTGCCACATGGAGATGGTGAACCAGTGTGAGAGAAGCAGTTGCATCACCACACCAGCCAACTAGAGTGTGTGTGCATGGTCATGTGGATCATCAAGGTGTGGTTTTGAGAATATATAACACATGCTTTGATATCTAGGGACTCCATTTGTGTCGAACAACCATGGTGGATAGAAAGCCCAAAGATCTAGCCCCTAGAATATGCAACTGCCACATGGAGATGGTGAACCAGTGTGACAGAAGCAGTTGCATCACCACACCCAACTGGAGTGTGTGTGGTCATCAAGGGATTTATCACAAACTAAATCCTTATAACAAAAGAACATTGTAAATGCAGATGATTTTAACCTTTCCTCAATAAGAGAGTAACAAAATCCGACACCATATGGGCCGGGATATTTTATCTTTTGCCACACTTTACTTCATCAGTTTATCATTTTCCACATTGACCACCACATGTTAGTGACACATGGTGTGACAAATAATAAAACTGAAAAATTCAGTGTGGCAAATAATAAAATCCCTCATGTGGGACCCACTCATCATGCTGCTGCTTTCTTAACCCTTCCTAGTACCCACCACTTCGCACACATTCGCTCTGCTCGGCAACCACCGAATCCCCTCCCTCCTCGGCGACCACCAAATCCCCCTAGTGACGATGGCGACAGCGGCGACTGCAGGCTCACGGGTAAGGCTCTGGAAACTATGTCCAGGCATCTCTACTACTGCGCGTATGTGCTTTATCACTGGCGAAGCGCGTCGGTAATTTTGTGCTTGATCTAGGTCACTAGTATGTGCACTCGATCTAGGTCTAGGCCCCAGGTAAACACACGATCTAGGTCACTGCATATGTGTCACCGGCGACGGGCCTAGGCCCCAAGTAAGCACTCGATCTAGGTCTAGGCTCCAGGTAAACACACGATCTAGGTCTAGGCCACAGGCCAAAACTCGATCTAGGCCCTTACACTTGTGCGGCATTAAGGCTAGGGAGATACATGCGCAAGTTCGAAAATTGTTCCTACTAGCACTAACTATACACATCGCATCCTCGTTCTATTGTAGTAATAGTCATCCTCATACTTCTTAATGATCTTCAGATGGACCACACGGTGTTAAACCCCAAAATTTTTGAAGTTATTGCAAAAAACATCATGGCAATAGTGCCAAGAAATTGCAAGCGCCGGCACAATGTTCAATTTTATGACGAGGTGAAGCAACCTGTAGCTAAGAAAGCTGAGAAACCGAGGGACCTTACTAGAGGTTAGAGTCATTGACATTGGCTTAAAATTACGGTCATTCTTATGTAGCTACAGATTACTTTCTAATATATTCTTTCTAGGTGCGTCGATGAAGGGCGGGGAGGACTTCGATTGTGTGTTTGGAAACAACATGGAATTGACTTCAAACCAAGTTGTGTATCTCAGAGCAATTTTAGCACACAAGCCACCTATACTGCACTATGTGTGCAAGATGAAAAAGTCAATTTTTTATCCCTAGGAAGGCCAAGATGGTAAACTTCTGAGATTTGATTCTTTAAGGGCGTGTTTGTTTCAAAGGAATAAATCCTACAAAATTCCTATGCATAACTTACCTACACTACAATACTATAGGATTTCTAACAAGAGGTGAGACCTCTTGGAAAGATTCCTACGTTTTTAGGACAACTATGACATATACCTAAACCCTATAAAATTACCTGTGTTTTTCCTACGGTGCATTTTTCAAACAGCTTATCTTACTGATTCCTCCATTTTCTCCTGTAGGATGCTTACTGTCATGTCATTCTATTCCTGCACTTTTCCTATCCTAGTGTTTTACAAATCCTTTGAACCAAATGAGACCTAAATCTACTTATGCACATTGAACTATACTTCAGCAACTAACTTTATTCTTCACATCCAGTACTTTTCAGCTAGGTACAGCAACGCCCACCTCAATAGGCATCTGCCGTTGGAGATTCTTATCATAGTCGCAGATCATGTAGGACGTAAGAATGTTCAGTTAATCCAAGGCAGGAGTGATGTTGCCCAAATGCCATGCAACTGGTCAAAGGTCGTCGAAGCTACTCGAATCAAAAAAGGGGATTTGTTCGTCTTCACCTTTTTGAGGCGCTCATGTCTAGCTTCATGTGTCATGTAGGTCGCGTGAAATGAGGGCACATAGTACCTGGTTATGCGGATTGGCTTCATGTGAACTCATAGTCGGTTTGGAACTGATTGTGAACCTCCAGGTTGTGTACTTGGTTTTGATCTCCTTGTGAATCTGGTTCTGTAGTTGGTTTGGAACTATATGTCAACCATGTTCTCTATATATTTGTAAGTTTGTGTGCTATCTCCATGTTGCTATGTGTTGTGTTGATTGTTGCTATAATTTCCTGTACTTTCACATTTTGCTTCTTCGTGTGATTGAGAACATGTATATAAGAAATATGAAGTAGTGCTATGTTTGAAACATAGTTGTCTTGTCCAACTGTTGCCGCTGTTAGTCAAAACATCAGTTTATTTATTGAAGGACGACTGATTTAGGACATTGTTATAAGAATGGGAAAGAAGTAGATCTGTCAGAACAGATTCCCCTGGATTAGTGGTTACGAACCTTCGACCAACGAGTGTGCTAGCGAGTTTGAACCCTAGTCAGGGTACTCTTTTTTTATGCCATCTTTAATTTATACCAGATGGACTAACAACTAGGCCCGGCTAAAACTCTGAGAACAACCCGTTAAACCCTGCCGTTCAAACCAAGCTGACAGGTGAGGTGCAGGCACGGATGGTGTAACATCCCAATTTCAGAAACCCTGATTAGTTGTCTAGAATGCAAAAATCAGGGAGAACAAAATCTTTTTATTATTTAATTGTGCAGTGCTTGCTTGTTGTTATATGTGCTCATGCTTCTGATTGTATAGCTTATGATATACTCCTTACCCCAACATAAGTTGACAAAAACTACTTAATAAAACTGTCCTGGCTCTTTTTATATATTCTCAAATGTTCTGGCAGTTCAAAACCTGAGCGAAGATGCCTTTTCAGCCCTAACTATTTTAGTAGCTTCTGTTGAGAAAATTATGGAGATCTATATGATATAACCCCCTTATATTTTTAAGGCAGAGCTTTCAACTACTCTTACCTCTAGGTTCTTCTGAAACCTTTTTATATAGCTTATGAATGCTACTCCTGGTAGAAATACCAAGGACTCTCACCATATTCAACTCCAACTTTTCAAAATACCCATCTCTACCTCAAGCTAGGCTTGATGGCATCCATAGAAGTAGAGTGATTTGTTTGGAAGATGAATTGCCTTGATCTGTTATTTGAATTGTTTGCTTAGGAACTAAATGAGCTATCCTAAGGGTTAATCCTCTATCCTCTAACTAATCCAATCCTATCCACCCTAAGCAAGTTAACAAAGCTGGATCTGATCCCTAGCCACTAGGTGGTCATCTAAAACCCTTAACCAGATCCATTCCGACGTAATCCATTCTAGAAGCTTCTAAGTCAATGAAGACGAATATCAAGCATGGATCTATTCTACTCAATCTACACATAAACATCATACCCTTGATGACGCTTTGGTACCTTGCAACCCATCAAAGACCTCCCCACTCATATTCTAGTCAAAACCCCTAAACCTGCCAAATTTGACCAAGTTTGGAAACTGTTTCAACATCCCTTCTTTGAAAGCCTCTCTTTATCCACCCTTGTGCATTTATGGAAATGCATTTGAATCATCTTGTAAACCATACTAAGAACTACAAAGGCCCACACCTGCCTTTTGTTAGATCATCCTCCAACCCCACTAGTTCTTAATGGTTTTGTAGGCAAGAAAATAACTTTTTCTACAAATCTTATCAACTAGCCTACTTGGTCAGAAGCTCACACCTTCATCCTACCTTCTTTGGACCAACTCTTTGCATGATTGTGTTCCACTCATAAAGGTCTAGCAATACCTACTTCATTTGTTCCAAATGTATCTTTGTGCTTTAAAAACCCACAAGGTTCTGAAGGCTACTTGACAATCTGTTTTGGCACCCTTATTTTATTCAAAGTTTGAAATCCATTCTTGGAGAACTCAAGCATGATCAAGCTCAACTTCTTATACCATGGTGATCCGAATTACTTGGTCTATACATCCATATATTCCATGCCCAAAGGGGAGCTTTGATCTCCAAGATCCAACAAGATTTTGTTGGTATGAAAATAACATCACCCTAGATCCCTTTCTCCTTATCTTCTACCAAAATCAAGTTGCATTCCCAACACCCAAGGTTTCACCTGGTGGATACTTATGGTTGACATCATATACCATGTAGATATTAATTTATCAAATATGACCCATAATTATCATGGCCCAAAAATCTATTTAATTCTTTTAAGGGACAAAAACTCCAAATCTCCCTCTATGAAAGAAAGTTTATTTTTCTCCAAAACACACCTCCAAATTTAGGCTCATATGAGGCCTATATATCATACCCTATCTTCCCACTTCAAAAATAAATATTTTTGAAGAGCTTTATTATTTCTTTTTGCCCATTTTCTTAAATGGCTGAATTTGAATAATAATTGTTTTAAATACTTTTATCCTTCAATAAATCTTGGGAAAATTCTCCTAAGGGGTAACATATTTAAGATCTTCCCACATAAAAAACCAACCTTGTCCAATTCAAAAATGTCAATTTAGCTTCTGAAAACCATTTCAGCACTTTCTAAATCATTGATAATAAGTGGACCAAAAACCTTCCAATAAATCCCAAGTAAATCATGGAGGTGTACAAGGACCATAACCAACTACCAGCACCCTTATCTCATCTTGGAAAGATAAAAATTCAAGAATTCCTTCATAATAATCAATTATGGAAAGATTGATCATAACACCAAACCACTATCAAATTGTCTGAAATCCTTATCAAATCCTGCCGAGCACTTCTCCACAGCGACCACACCCAGCCCTGGTCGTGGTTAACACATGAACACCCTCTGTCCTTGCCCTTACCTCTTGGAGAGAGAGACTAAAGAGAGAGAGAAGCCATTTATTGCAAATCTTGTAAAGTAATAGGGCAGCAACAGCCACCACCCTCCTCTCCACTCAGTGATCGACTTAGAGACCCACCACACTCCCTCCACTGTCATGGATGCCCAATGCCTGGCCATCACCCTCTCCCCAAACTCCTCCTACACCATGCCCACCATGGACCTCCTCCTTCCCAAATAAATAGGCCAGAGGCCCTCCCCGCACGCCTTTACCCCTCATTTTCATCTTCCCACTCCTACCTACCCTCCCCAAACTCCTCATCCTCTTACCTGCCCTGCCTTGCTTAGGAGAAGGAGGAGAAGGCTCCTCGGCCTCGTCAAAGATTTGACCCATGCCTCTTGTCCCTGGCTCCACCCAACCTGCATGAAGCCCTGCTGAGATCCCCTGGTCTGTCTGCATCTAATACTATTCTTTGCCTTGCCCAGGACCACCCCTAGCAATGCAGCCGTCGAGCACCATGACATATCCCGCCAGCACCAGCACGCCACATCTTTTCCGTACCAAAAACCGCCAAGCCGCCCGTCGTTGAGGTCGCCATCATGCGCCGCGTCGAACTACGGCAACCCCAGCCTCTCGCCTTGCTCAGGTACTCCCCACCACGCCGCTCCGAGCTCAGCTAGGGTTTCAAACCCCACCGCCACTGCCTAGGAGGACGACGACCGAGGGTCATCGGATCTAACTTACGGCTACGACTGAGATAAGCTGATACCCCTTCGGCGTCGGGAGTCTCTGACCGGCGGTCCCGGAGAAAGGGGTTTAAAATTCCCCTCGCGCATGCAGCGCGCCCCCGTGGGCCGAATTCGTTTTCCCGGCCCATCTCGCTACCAAATCTAGCCCGGTCCCCTGTTTCCCTTTATTAATTTTTCCAGATCTGGTTAAATAGCTGTAAGGGTTAATTCAAAATAAAAATGGAAAACACCCTATTCTGGACAGATCAAAATCCCCACATGTTGCTGTGTGTGTTTTACAACATGTATACCAAGTACCTGGGCCAACCTGTAACTAGGTTTTTGTCAAAAATTAATTTACCAAGAAGTGTCTAAATAACTAAATAATCATTTAAAAGAGTTTTACAACTCCAAACAATGTGTTTCCAACTTTCTCTGGTAAGTATCGTAGGTACCTACCATTGGTCCTTTATCTCATGCCTTGTTGAGCTTTGTATTGCTTATAACAAAAATAACAAAAAGAATGCAGATATGACTTTAGAAAATTCCCTAGGCATATCTACAACACCTATTAGGATAATTCCAACTCCTAGAGAAGTGGTACATAAATACCTATCTAAAACCAGGAGATAAGGATTTATTGATCCTCTGTTGATTTTTAGTGAATTAAATACTTCTGTAGGTGGTATTATCACTAGATAAATTATTCCAGAGGTTTGGCAACTCTAAAAATAGTGATTTCAAATGCCCACCACGCCGCCCCGAGCTCATCTAGGGTTTCGAACCCCGCCGTCGCTACCCAGGAGGACAACGACCTAGGGCAGTTGGATCTAACTTACAGCTATGGCTGAGATCAGCGGATACCCCTTCGGCGCCGGGAGTCTCTGACCGGCGGGCCCCGGAGCTAGGGGTATGAAATTCCCCTCCCGCGTGCAGCGCCCCCTCGTGGGCCGAATTCGTTTTCCCATCCCATCTTGCTACCAAATCCAGCCCGATCCCCTGTTTCCCATTTTTAATTTTCCAGATCTGGTTAAATAGCTGTAAGGATTAATTCAAAATAAAAATGTAACACACCCTATTCTCGACAGATCCAAATCCCCACATGTTGCTATTTGTGTTTTACAACATGCAGACCATGTACCTGGGCGAACCTATAACCAGGTTTTTCTCAGAAATTAATTTACCAAGAAGTGTCTAAACAACTCAATAATCATTTCAAAGAGTTTTACAACTCCAAACAATGTGTTTCCAACTTGCTCTGGTAGGTATTGTAGGTACCTACCATTGTTCCTTTTTTCATGCCTCGTTGAGCTGTGTTTTGCCTATAACAAAAATAACAAAAACAATAAAGATATGACTTTATAAAATTCCCTAGGCATATCTACAGCACCTATTAGGATAATTCCAACTCCCAGAGAAGTGGTACATCAATATCTATCTAAAACCAGGAATTAATGATTTATTGATCCTTTGTTGAATTTTAGTGAATTAAATACTTCTGTAGGTGGTATTATCACTAAATAAATCATTCCAGAAGATTGGCAAATCCAAAAATAGTGATTGCCAATCCTAGTAGAAGCTATTTGTAATACCTATCCAATTACCTTGACCTCATACCATTTGGACCTGTATTTTAAATGTGATTAAAAAGACAAATTGCATGCAGAACTGACATTGGGAATTTACTGAGGGCATTCTAGTGAATACTTTGACATGATTCCAACTCTTAGTGAATCAGTACATCAAGCCCTACCTAACCATCCAAGGAAATAATTTTGGACATACATAATATCTCTGGTGGATTATTTTCCAAAACTAGAGCCTTTATCACTAGAAAATGCTTAATAAATCAAAGAAAAAAGGTAAATTAGTGAAATACTTTTGTTGACTTCATATTATCATTACCTATCTGTTAGTATCATTTATATACCATGGTATCATACATAAATTGTCCTTGATCCAAAACCCCTCTCTTAGGTAGTTGTTAGACTATAAATCCTAAGGGATATTCATCCATGCCTCCAAGACCATTTCAATCTTCTAAATCCAATCTTCTCAAAACCTGCTAAAGTGAATAATATGATGTATGTTAGTTGATGTATTGTCTTGATGCTTGTATGCCTTGTGTTGATTGTGGTCTTCATTTGCTTGCATGTGATCCATATCGACGATAGATGCAATTATATCGAAGACCAGAAGAAGTTGGTTATTGTTATTTGTTATTATAGTATTCTAAGGAGAAGTACAGGGACATATATTGCCAGTTTGCTGATCCTAGGCAAGCCACCTTCTTGCTCATGATCCTTGTCCTATTGTTTTACTTATGCATGTTTTATCTACTGTTTACTATATGTTGATGTATATATGGTAGTGGTTTGGATCCTCCGAACTATTAAACTTTGGTACTACTAAGTACAACCCCCTTGACGACACCTACTTGTCCCTATTATGGTAGATGGTGTAATCACCATACCCCTTTTGGAGACCCCGATTTAGCCGAAGCAAAGCTATAGGATGGGAAGACCCTGAAAAAGTTAAAAAATATTTTATGTTGAAACCTTGGTGAGGTTTGACCTACCAAGAGAAGTTTGAGAAACAAAAAGGTTTTCGTTTCACAAAAGATGTCGAAGGGAAGAGGAGGTAAAAATGTTTACAAAAACGCACCCGGTTCTTTGTAGCTTTAGCTATAAAAACTTAACCTGTGCAACCACATTACTCTGGAATGGGATAGGGCTGGATTTGATGTTTGTCTATTCTGGTATAAGATGCCTCGCAACTACTACAGGGGGATATAGCTGTGGGCTCCCCGGATTATTCATCCGAGAAAATCCCTGTTATGCATTCATCCATGTTCCCATGATCAATGAGCCGTGGAGCATAACCGACAGGTACCATTACAACATCCGAAACCTAATGAATTTACAAGACATACATAAATGCCACTATGGCAATATCATCTTTAGCAGCGGAACATCGCCAAGCGCACAGCCCGATCGTGCCTCAACATACAGGCAGCTGACTGGGGAGACGGCCTAGCTCGCTAGACGTCACCTAAATCTTCCGAAGTAGAACCTCTGAAAGTCTGGCCAAGTAAATAGCTATGGACACAGCCGTGAGTACTTTTGAATGTACGCGTAAACCACCAAGATAAGTGAAACAAGGAAATGTAATTCTGGTTGTGGCGAGATAGCTTTATCTAGGGTTGCTTTTGAAAATCCTAAACTACTTTTGAAGTTATGGCATCTACATATCTTTGTTGAAAAAGAGTTTGAAGACATGCTTTGGTTTTATAAATCAAGACATCTCCACATCTTTGTTGAAAAAAAGTTTTGAAGTAAAAACCCTTTTTAAACCTTTTTAACCACCTCGGGTCAAAACAAAGCTTTCGAACTCGGGTTCCCCCGGAACCTTCGTTCTCTTCGTACTTGTTTCCAAAACAAGCACAGTTTGGGTACTCCTAGCTAACACCTTTACAATCATCCTTGACCATGGTCATGGCTATTCGAATAGGTTATACTCTGCAGAGTTTGCGCACTTTCCCACAAGAATCAATACATCCGCCGGGATACCACGACCCACTACCACTGTAGATGGGGGTCCGGATAATCAAACCTAACCTTTCGCTTGTCTACCCTAGCAAAGGCATGCTTTTCCTCTTGGGGTTGTTCTCCCCGGAAACGAGTATGTGGCTCCCAGCCATAGTCTTGCCTTCCGTACACACGCATACCCAAGCCGCAACTTGGCGTATACCTTAAATCCGGTGACTCCACTTCCTTCCGTACTCCAAGTCATATCGTCCGCGGGAGACCCAATTGTTGCACCAGCCTCCTGCCAGTTCAGGCTCACTCTTGCCGAAACAAGCGACAGGCTTCAGATCCTTGATTTGGTGGCGCCTGCCCAGACTTCCAGGGATCTCTCCCTATAAGAATGGTAGAAGTTGCCTCGGCTAATGCAGACAAACTATGACTTAAGCCCCAGCACCTGGGTAATGTGGTTGCGCGGATACAAATTGTTCCAGTAAAGGCGTAGAACATCCCATCACATTCTCACTTCTCATCACCATTTCTTTTGTTAAAAACTCCACTAGGAACGATGCCTCTTCCCAGGGTTTTACAAAGCCGTTTTGAAACCTTTGTTGTGGGGAAAATCCCCAAAACAGTTTATTTTCTCAAAACCGGGGTTTCCAAGGAGGTAGGATGCTAACCATCGTACTCTCGGTCTAAAGGGGATAAATTAAAGGTTCATCGGGGTGGTGCCTCGAAGGACACGAAGTCATAACTTGGAGGAGCCAAGTTACTATCGCAGTATTTATAAAACAAGACATGCAGGTAGATAATGCAATTTATAAAGAGGTGTGCGGGAAATGGTGGCTTGCCTATGGTCAGCAATAAGTCCCTGGACTTCTTCAGATAGCCAGGAAATACCCAAAAAATAATAATAAGAAGTCCCTTCCTTCTTGGCGTCAAACACTCACGCTATCGTCATCATCGGGTAAACATGCAAGCAGACAATACCTCAATCAATAACAGGAAAACAAGCATCACACCATACAGAAAGCAAACATACTGAATACTACTGAACTTGGTAGGTTTTGGAGAGGTTGGGTTCTATTGGTGGAATTTACTAGATTGCCATTGTAGTGTTTTTCACTTGGAAGGTAGGTGTCTAGGATAGATACTTGGGACTTGGAGTGCGGTTCTGAGGTCTATAGGATACCAATGTGCAAAAGTGATATCCTCATATAGCTATTGTCAAGACCAAACCATCACAAGTGGTTTCAATTGATTATCAATTTTCTAGATTTAAATATGCTTTTTACAGTGGATTAAACTCTAGTTTGAGGAAATAATTCACCAGAAAAGTTCTGGGGCTCCAAAAATTATTTCCTTGGATGGTTTGGTAGTATTTGATTTACTGAACCATATACACTTGGAATCAAGTCAAAGGAATTAACAGAATGCCCTCAGGAAAATCCCAAAGGAAGTTCTATATAGTTTTTCTCCTTTTTACCAGATTAATTCTACAGAAGCTATTGAGTTGGTTCCAATGGGCATGTGATAGGTCCTGAAAAACCTTTCTGTAGAAAGTGTATTCACTCTTTTTGGAGTAGCCAAACTCCTGGAGTGATCTATTTAGTGAAAATACTCATTACATGAGTATTTAAATCACTAAAATTCAACCAGAGCTCAATAAATTCTGAGCTGCTGGGGTTGGACAGATACTGATCCTAGGAGGTACTGGGAATTGGAATCAGGTCAATAGCACATTTGGTTAGACTTGGGGAATTTATCTAAAACAGAAAGTTGCTGTTTTGTTATTTTCCTCAAAGGCACACCTCTGTTTACCTTAGCCTAGGACTTATGTTGGATGATAGGTACTTCAGATACCTTCCAGAGGAGCTTTGGTTCATCTCAAATGGAGATGTGGAACTCTCTGAGGAAATTAATTGGTGTAAAGTACACTTGGCAGCAGAATCATTACCAGAAATTAAAGGAATTTAATTTGGATTTGGGGTTGCCTCTGCATGTTTGAGAAAACATCAGAGAACAACCAGAATTTTAGATCTAGGCATTTGGACTTGGTTTACAAATTTATTTGGATTTAATCCTAGCAGGAGCTTTTCTGGAGTTAATAGGTTAGCTAAAGGAAATAGAAAAGGAGGTGAAGTGGGCCGGATCTGCGGAGAACTGGGCCGTGCTGGGGAGATTCGGCCCACGGCGAGGCGGCGCGGTGCGCGGGAGCCAGCGCTCGAACCTGGCAAGCAGGGCCCGACGGTCAGCGAGAGGGGGAGGCCAAAAGGGTATTGGCGGATCTCGGTCGTCCGTTTAAGTGGCGATGGACGGCCCGCGCTTGTCATCGACGCAGCGATAGGGAGCTGGGGACAGAACCCTAGCTCACCGGAGAGGGAGGAGGGGAGCTCACAAGAGGGCTCGGGAGGCGACGAGGAGGCGGCAGGGCAACGTGGTGGTCGACGGCGAGCAGATCGGTGGGCGGCACGGTGGCGGAGATCCACTGGAAGCAGCTCATGCAGCGGCGGCCGAGTGCGACCTCGTTGGTGTTCTGCGCCAACGACGGAGGAGTGGGTCCTAGGCAGAAAGGAGAGCACGGTCAGATAGAGGAGGAGGAGGGGAACGCATGGGCTGACATGAAGAGGGAATGGAGCAGAGGGGAGAGAGCCTTGTTCGATCTTTGGGAGGAGCCGAAGCATTTCATTTTTCTTCTCCTGGCAGATTCGAGAAGGGGAGGGAGAGTGGAGCTGGGGGAGGTAAGTGAGAGGTGTGAGGGTGCAAATGAGGGCAGGGGTGAGCTAGAGGAGGGCTGCTGGCCTTTATACTAAGAGGAAGGAGTAGATGGTGTAAATTACCACTTTGGACAAGGGGGAGGCCAATCCTGGCCAGGGATTGGTCCAGGAGGAGGTGGAGAGGGGCAGGATGGGGTTTTGGTCTTGCAGGGGCAGAGTGGGTAGCTGTGGTGATTAAATGGGCAAGATTCTTGTAAGATTTTTGTGGCATCTCTCTCTCTTACTACTAGTACAAGGGCAAAATTGGGATTTGTTGGGGTAGAGCTACAGTGCTGGTCGACCAGTGGTATGTCCTGGTGGTGAGGATGAGCTTTGATCAAGATTTAATGAGGTTTGAAAGTGATTTGAGTAGTGGTTTGCTTAATTGACAACTTTGATCAAACTAGAGATTTATGAAGGAAGTGCAAAATCTTGCATTGGACCAGAGGAGAAAATGGTACTATTAGATAGATGAGGTCAAGGTAGACTCCTAGGATTTAATGGAGATTTTTATGTGGGGTTTTAGTCCACTTAAATCCGATTACTCAAAAAGGACAGAAGTGATTTTTAGAAGATCAACTGATAAGTTTCCATTGGACCAGGATGGATTTTGGCTTGAGAGGGTCCCAAATATGAATACACACCTAAGGGAAATTTCCCAAGATTTCTTGGGGATTGGAAAGTGTTTAAAAGAATTATTATTCCAATTCGGCCATTTAGGAAAGTGGGCAAAAAGAAATAATAAAGCTTCTCAAAAATATTTATTTCTGGGATGGCAAGATAGGGTAGGATATATGGAACTCATTGGAGCCAAAAGTTAGAGAAGTGTTTCGGTAAAAACCAAACTTTCCTTCATGGAGGGAGTTTTGGAGATTTTGACTATTTAAGGAATGAAATAGATTTGGAGCCATAATAATTATAGATAATTATTGATAAATCTTTATGATCAAGGTAGAGGGGGTAGACAAGGTTTAGCAAGCATTTTCAACCTTGGGTAATGGAAATCAAACTTAAAAATGATGGAGAACAATGGGTTGATGATCTAGGGTGATGTTAATTTTATACCACCAAAACATGCTTGCATCATGGAGCTCAGAGCTCACCTTGGTGCAAGGGATAAATGGGTAGGTATACCAGGTCATGTAGATGACCATGGCAGGAGGAGTTTAAATTATAATCCTTTGAGGTGATCTTGAAGTGATGGCAAACTTTGTGGAAAATAAGGCTGCCATGCAAAAAGAGTCATGATGCCTTATAAACCATGTGGGTTTAAACATCACAGAGATCCACTTGGGACAAGTAAGTTAGATGTTGGTAGAATTATATGTGTAGCTAATAACCATGCAGAGAGTTGGTCCATAGGAGGTCGTATGAGGGTGTGAGCTTTTACCAAAGTAGGCATGATGATTAGTTTGGAAGGAAATGTTATTTTCTTGTCTGCAAAACCATCATGGATCAGTGGGTTGGAGGAGGATTTAACCATAGGAAATTGTGGGCCTTGGTAGTCCTTCAGATAGTTAACAATATGGTTCGAGTGCATTTCCAAAAATGCACATGATTTGAGAAAAGGTGATATTGAAGTTGTTCCCAGACTTCGTCAAAATTGGCAGTTTTGAAGGAATTTGACTAGAGTATGAGAGGGAATGTTCTTGGGGGAGTTGCAAGATATTAGAGCATTAACAAGTGGTTGATATGGAAGTGTAGAGTGAGTAGAAGAGATCCATGCTTGATATTGGTCCTCATGGACTAGGAAAACAACTAGAATGGACATCCTCAGAATTGATCTGGTTAAGGGTTTTAGATGATCACCTAGTGGTTAGGGATTATATCAAAGTTGTATTCTTGCTTAGGGATTGATGGTTTGGAAACATCTTGATCCTAGTGATGAGCTCCTAGAGTAGCTCATACTATTTCCTAAGAAAACAAGTCAAACAGTAGATCAAAAAATTCATCACACAACAGATCAAGGCAACTCATCTTATAAACCATCAACTACTCTAGTGTTACCATCAAGATTATCTTGGGTAAGGTTGGGGCATTTTGAAGAGGTTGAGTTTTGAATCAGGTGAGAGTCCTTGGTATCTCTACCAAGAGTAGAATTCAAATGCTTTTGGAAAGGGGTTTTGGGAACACTAGAGATAAGATTAGTTGAGTGTTCTGTCTTAGAAACATGAGGAGATTGGAGTATATATCTCTCCATAGTTTTGTCAATAGAAGCTACCAAAAATAGTTTTGGTTCCAAAGGCATCTTGGCTCATGCTTTGAAATGCCAGAACGTTTGAGAATATGTAAGTAAGCCAAGATAGTTTTGGTAAATAGCTTTTACAACTTAGGGTGAGGTAGGGAGTATCCTAAGATGCACTTTCATAAGCATAAGTGCAAACAAACAACAAGCAAGCACTGCACCAAAGCACAAGAGAAAGTTTTTGTTCCCCCAGATTTTTGCATTCTGGACAACAAATTAGGGTTGCTGAAATTGGGGTGTTACAATAGCAATCCCTGGAGGGTGGGCCTTGTCTGGCAGGGTCCATGTAAAACATCGACCGGGAGAACGAACGAAGGGTCCATGGGCCTTGACGCGTTACTATGAGCCCCTCATTAAGGAAAAAGCACTCCGGTTGGCTTGGGAACTATATAGGGTGTACCGGTGTTGAGGCGAAACAACACTCATAGGGTAGGCACTTATATTGGAGTGGTCATCAGGAGAGTCTTCATCGCTTACTCGACCCACGATCGGTGTAGATCAGGGTAGGGTACCCGGATGGTGTGGGTAAAGTGTACAACCTCTGTAGAGTGTAAATCTATTCGAATAGCCATGTTCGCGGTTATGGACGGGTTGGAGAAACTACTGTAGAGTGGTGTTGGTTTTGTTTTCAAAAAGGATTTCAGAAAAGCAATGGCTTTGGAAATGTTTTGACCATGGGATGGTCGGAAGGAATACATGTTTTGACAATGGGATGGTCAGAAAGGAAGGAAAAGAGTTTGGTCATGGGATGATCGAAAGGAGGAACAAATGGGTGACCCGGTCCTAATGTTTTTCCAAAACTTTTCAAAAAGGTTTCCAAAATGTTTACAAAGGTTTCAATAAAGATATGTAGATGCTATATCTACAAGAGAAACTAATTGAGAAAAGAACCTCTCTTGGAGCCCTCCTACTACCACAACCATATTGCATATCCTCTTGTTATTATTTTTCTCTTAAGGTGGTTTGCGAGTACATTCAAAGTACTCACTGGCATTGTCCCTGGCTATTAACTTGGTCAGATATCAAGAAGAGGATGAAGTTTACGGCTATGTGAGCTAGGACGTTTTCCCAGTCAGTTGCCTGTAGGTTTAGGTATGGCTCGGGCTCTACGCTTGAGGAAGTTCCGCTGGTGATTGTTGATGTAGCCATAATGGCATGTAAGGTATGCCATGTATTTTCTTAAGTAATGGATGTTTACTTTGATACTTGTCGGTTATGTTCCACGACTAACTGATCATGGGATCGTGGTGTATGCATAACAGGGATTCTCGGAGGATTAATCTGGGGCCCCACATATGGCCCTGTCGTAAAAAACAGTCAACCAAAGGCTCTTGACGAATTCCGTGATGATTTTATGTGGGACGAAATGCCAATCTGAGCTTCAGGGCCACGGATGAAATCCACGACGAATTTTTGTCAATGAAAACCTCGAACATCATGGATACCCGAGCTGGAGGCCCTTTGAGTGCGTCGTGACAAAATGGCCTAGAACGTCACACATCTATGATGTTTTTACGGTGTGTCATGAATAAAACGTCATGAATCGTCTATATTCTTGTAGTGTCTCTTGGACAACATGATGCTACCTAGTTGATCGATCTAAGTTTAACACTACTATGCCAAGACGTGATGACACACTTTGTGGAAAATGTGGGCCCATGCCAACATTGCATGAGTTATAGACCTCACTTGGTTGTCTAGAAACTCCTTCATCAACTTGTGGTTGAGTGGCTCAACACTTGGCCAACATGATCCCACCCAGTTGGTACATCTAAGTATTAGAGTGCTATGTCAAGCCATGACACACACTTGTGGAAGATCTGGGCCAATGCCAATATTACATGGGATCTAGACCTATTTGAGCTGTCTAGAAACACCTTCATCAACTTGTGGTTGTATGAGTCATCACTTGGACAACATGATCCTACCTAGTTGATAGATGTAAGTAAAATACTGCTATGACAAGATATGATGATACACTTTGTGGCAAATGTGGGCCCATGCCAACATTGCACAGGCTGTATACCTCTCTCGGTTGGCTAGAAACTCCTTCATCAACTTGTGGTTCCATGACTCTGCACTTGGCCAACATGATCCCACCAAGTTGATGCATCTATGTATAAGATTGATATGTCAAGCCATGAGACACCCACTTGTGGATGATGTGGTCCCATGCTAACATTGCATGGGATCTACACCTCTATGAGGTATCTAGAAACAACTTCATCAACTTGTGATTGTATGAGTCATCCTTAGATAAAATGATCCTACCTAGTTGATAGATCTTAGTATGACACTCTATGCCAAGACATGTTGAGATACTTTGTGGCAAATGTGGGTCCATGCCAATACATTGCATGGGATTTAGACCTATCTGAGCTGTCTAGAAATACCTTCATCAACTTGTGGTTGTATGAGTCATCACATAGATAACATGATCCTACCTAGTTGATAGATCTTAGTATAACACTCTATGCCAAGACATGATGAGACACTTTGTGGAAAATGTGGGCCCATTTCACTATTCCTAATAATGTGTTTTTTCTGACCATCCCGAAATAATATGATTTTTTTTACATATGCTAACCTATGCAACCTAAGATACATGGTGAAGGTTTAACTATTTATTTTATTTTATTTGAATTTTTAGTGCACCTTTCAAAGTTAGGTCAATACCTCGACGGTGCAATCCCCGAATAAGGATGAATCATGTTGACCTAGCACCACATCCATGATGAAACATCATCTTGTGCACCTTTGTATGAATTTTGAAAACATAATGAGCTGCCAATCATGTAGCTGTAGCTCATTTTTTCTAAAATTTGACCAGTTTGACCTAAATTTGACTTGGAAAAAATGAGGTTCAAAGTTGCATATCACATTCACAAGAGTGGTCATTTGTGCACCAAATAACACCATCTACGTCACCATGTTGTTACTAGACCACTTGGCCGACATGATCCCACCAAGTTTAGACATATAAGTATCAGAGTGCTATGCATAACCATGACACACACTTGCTGCAGATATGGGCCCATGCCAACATTTCATGGGATCTAAACCTATCTTAGCTGTCTAGAAACACCATCATCAACTTCTGCTTGTATGAGTCATCACTTGGACAACATAATCCTACCTAGTTGATATATCTAAGTATAACACTGCTATGCAAAGATATCATTAGACACTTTGTGGAAAATGTGGGCCCATGCCAACATTGCATGGGTTAGAAACCTCTCTTGGTTGGCTAGAAACACCATCATCAACTTAGTGGTTGTGTGAGGTGAGTCAACACTTGGCCAACATGATCCCAATTAGGTAGTTGATACATCTAAGTTTGAGAGTGCTATGCAAATCCATGACACACACCTATGGCAGAAGTGGGCCCATGCCAACATTTCATGGGATCTAGACCTATCTTAGCTATCTAGAAACACCTTCATCAACTTGTGGTTGTATGAGTCATCACTTGGACCACATAATCCTACCTAGTTGATAGATCTAAGTATAACACTTCTATGATAACACATGATGAGACACTTTGTGGCAAATGTGGGCGCATTCCAACATTGCATGCGCTATAAACCTCTCTTTCTTGGCTAGAAACACCATTATCAACTTAGTGGTTGTGTGGGTCAACAATTGGCCAAACATGATCCCACCTAGTTGCTACATCTAAGTATGAGAGTGTTATTCTTAGGAATGACACACGCTTGCCAACTTTTCATGGGATCTAGCTGATATTATCTGTTTACAAAACCCCATCACCAACTTGTGGTTGTATGAGTCATCACTTGGACAACATGATACTACCTAGTTGATAGATAAAAGTATAACACTTCTATGCCAAGACATGACGAGACACCATGTGGTAAATGCGGGCCCATGCCAACATTGCATGGGTTACAAACCTCTCTTGGTTGGCTAGAAACTCCTTCATCAACTTGTGGTTTTGTTCCTCAACACTTTCCCAGCATGATGCCACCCAGTTGATACATCTAAGTATGAGAGTGCTATGCCAAGCCATGACACACACTTGTGGCACATATGGGCGCATGCCAACATTGCATGGGAGTTGTACCTATGTGGACTGTCTACAAACACCTTCATTAACTTGTTATTGTGTATGAGTCATCACCTAGACAACATGTTCCTACTAAGTAGTTAGATCTAAGTATAACACTGTTATGCCAAGACATGATGAGACACTTTGTGGTAAATGTGGGCCCATGCCAACATTGCATGGGTTATAGACCTATCTAGGCTGACTAGAAACACCATCATTAACTTGTGGTTCTGTGCCTCAGCAATTGGCCAACATTATGAGAGAACACATTTGATACATCTAAGTATAATAGTGCTATGCCAATCCATGATACACACTTGTGGAAGATGTGGGCCCATGACAATATTGCATGGGATCTAGACCTCTCTAGGTTGTCTAGAAATACCTTCAACAACCTATGGTTCTATGAGTCATCACTTGAACAACATGATCCTACATACTTGTTTGCATGGTCTATGGATCTCTCTTGGTTGGCTAGAAAAACAATCATGAACTTGTGGTTTTCTGACTCAACACTTGGCCAACATTATCCCACCCAGATGATACATCTATGTATAAGAGTTATATGCCAAGCCATGAGACAAAATTGTGGCATATGTGGGCCCATGCCAACATTGCGTGGGATCTAGAACTATATTATTTTTCTACAAATAGCTTCATCAACTTGTGGTTGTATGAGTCATCACTTGGACAACATGATTCTACCTATTTGATAGATATAAGTATGACACTGTTATGCCAAGACATGATGGCACCCTTTATGGCAAATGTGGGCCCATGCCAACATTGCATGGGAAATAGACCTCTCTTGGTTGGCTAGAAACACCATCATCAACTTAGTAGTTGTGTGACTCAGCACTTGGCCAACATGATCCCACCTACTTGATATATCTAAGTATAATTTTGCTATGCCAACACATGATGGGACACTTTGTGTTAAATGTTCCTACCAACTTGTGATTCTATGAGTTAACACTTGGCTAGAAACTGCTTCATCAACTTGTGGTTGTGTGGCTAAGAACTTGGCCAACATGATCCCACCTAGTTAATACAACTAAGTATCAGAGTGCTATGCCAAGCCATGCCCACACTTGTGGCAGATGTGGGCCCATGCCAAAATTGCAAGGGATCTAGACCTATCTGAGTTGTATAGAAACACCTTCATCAACTTGTGGTTGTATGAGTCATCACTTGGATAGCCGTACCTAGTTGTTTGATCTAAGTATAAGACTTCTATGCCAAGATAATGTATCCAGGTCCAATAGTATGTACTTCCTCCGTCCTAAAAAGGATGTCTCAAGTTTGTTTAAACTTGGATGTATCTAGACACTATTTTATATACATATACATCCAAATTCAAATAAACATTATACATCCTTTTTGGGACGGAGGGAGTACGTGTAGATTAAGCACAAAAAAATGTTCATGGTGCAATGTAACTGGGGATGTATACATTCAGCAAAAAATCTAGCATAACCTGGAAATGAACCCTATCTATCTTTCTGCTGGTAGGAATGTGTGGTTTGAAAATCCACCTGATCGTATGGTGTTCTTGTAAATTATGCAAACTCTATGGAGAAGTCTTAAGAAAAAAAGGGATTGCTTGACATAAATGTATACCCCCTTTCTTCTTATATCATTTCACTCATTTTGAGATTATTGCACGAATCTTATATGAGAACTCATTTTTAGATTTTTTAGTTTGATTTATGTGAGAACTCCTTATTTTTAGATTGTTTAGTTTGTTTTATATGAGAACTCATTTTTAGATTGTTTAGTTTGTTTTATATGAGAACCCATTTTTCTTTTTCTCTTGTGTATTTTCTTATTGTTGAAATTTTTAGAGAAACTATTTTCAGCCTTTTGATGCACATATGCACAAGGTGTTTTGGTTGTATGCACAAGTGTGTTACCACATTTTAGGAAACTTAAATTAGAATGGGTTTTGGCACAAGTGTGTGGCCAAATAAAATGGAAACTTATAGAAATAAATTATGCAAATGTAAGGTTTTTGCATGAACTATAACCACATAGATTATAGAAACACCCCTACATAATATAGCAAGCCACACGGTCTTATACAAAAGTAGTTCGCCGGCAATAAACACGATAAAGCCTAAATGACGACACGATGAACAAGATGTGGATAATAAAAACTAGGTAAACTCCGGGGGCGCACAAACTCTGGCCGTCTGCTTCACTCCAGCTACGCCTTCACTCCGTTCGGCTGCTCCTTAGCCCCTCAGTCGTCATCCTTGGGTAGGGGAGGGAATGCATGTCACCACTTGGGAAGATGGAGCAGAAGTCGGTGTAGACGTTGTAGGCCGTGAATGCGATGAACTCGCACCCACACCAAAACACCTGGCCGAGGAGAAGGTGAGCATAGAAGGGGTTGGTGAAGGTGACGAAGTGGCTGATGACGAGGCCGCTGTTGCTGGTCTCGTAGTACTCCTCGAGGCGGTACATGCGTGTCGCGCCCGGATGGAGGTGGCGGTAGCCGGCCACGAGGAAGAAATGAGCTAGATCTGATCCGCTCCGCCACCTCGAAAATGCCCACACCCGGAGCTGGTTGTCCACCAGGACACCATTGAACTGCCTCTCGGGCACGGTGTGAGGGTGCTGGTAGGTTGGCCCGGAGAACTCCATGTTGTCTAGATAGGGGAGGCGGTGGCTATAGTCGTTGCTCGAGAAGAAGAAGCGGTGGTGTTTTGAGAGACGTGTGCGAGAGGTGTGAGGAAAAATGAGGAAACAACATTGCCCTTATATAGCCGTGGTGTAGCCCAGGCACGAGGATGCTTCGTTCCACATTGCGGCCGAGCATTTCAAAGCGGCACACGATGACATGATCAAGGAGAGGAATCGGCCCGTGATGGTAAGGCTGCCCGCCCGCGTGATATGTTCAGCGCGTGACGGTAAGGCTGCCCTGACCCACCCGTGTGCGAGCTTCCACCGTGTCCTTTGCGTGTCTCTGTGTTAATAACCGTGATGCAATGTATCTTAGTTGCGCAATGCATGCATGGATACGTGTGTAGGCTTCGATGATGTTTTACTATGACGAGATGCTCAAAATAGCTAGGCTGCGACGATGATTCCTGCTGCATGCATGGCACGGACGCAGGACGAGAGATCCCCGCCTGCATGGCATCACACCAGCCAATCAGATTCGAGAACAAGGTCTCCCACGGATCGCCCAGAGCAAGCCCACGAAATCCTTCTAGAAGACCTTGATCCTATGGCCACATTACAACGCTAAGGTTAGATGACATTCGACGTTCGGCGTTCGGGTTAGCTAGGTATTGGAGCTAGTAAACGGAGTTTTGAGAGGTTTGACCAAATTTAAAATGTGCATAACTGATTCAAAAAAACATAAAAAATACAAATCCTTTGCACATAGGCATATTATGTCACCTAGTTACGAGGAAAAATCATAAACATGATGTACAAATATTTGCACAAAAAATCCTTCACAAATTGAACAACCTCCACTAAGGTTGCGGAGACTTCAAACATGAGAGTAGAGGGTTTGGGGTTTTGAAAATGAAAAGTATCAAAACCCTCACCGTAGCTTCATTTTGGAGTGACTAAGCAGGATCTGAAGTTATATTGCATTTTCATGTTTTAAACTTGTTTTATTAATGTATTTCTGTTAAAGCATGTTTTTCAAAAAAAATATGAAGATGAATTCAATAAATAGTGATACTTCCTATTGGTACTATATAGGTTGAATAGATGGTAAGGAAATTTAATTGGCTGATTTAGAGAAGGTCGGAAAAAATTGCTTAGAAATGGGGGTGTTTGGCCTAACTTTTGAGAACATTTGGACCACTTTTTCGGTCAGTGTGAGTTTTACCAACTAGAAGGTGCTTGGATTGCAGAACTAACATGTATTATAGTGCATAAAGCATTGTAAAATCATAAGACATCCCAATCAACTCTAAAAAATTGAATGTTGGTTCTAATTTCATTGTCGGTTCAAATTCAAATTTGAATTCGGGTTCAAATCAACATCTTTGCATTATTACAAATCATAAGTTTTCGCGAATCATAGTACTAGTAACAATATATTACACAAGTTCAAGAAATCATAGTACCAAAAACATGACATCAGTTCTTCCTAGCGCGGTATTTCTTCTTCATCGTCTTACCGTTGCTTGTTTTTTGGTTTTACACCAAGAAGATCAGTCATGATCCTTGTTTTCTTTGCATCACTTTCAGACTCTATTGCAGCACGACCTAGAGCTGGAATTTCATCCAAAACAACTTCAATTTGCATCTCAACATCTTCAGTTTCAGTTTGCACCTCAACATCTTCAGGTGGCACAACATCTTCAGTTTGCACCTCAACATCTTCAAGTGGAACATCATCCACCTCAAGATCAACAACAGGTTGCTCACTTTGCACTATTTTATCACAAATGAACACAATGTGCTCACTTCTCTTCTCTCTAAAGCCCACAATTCTTTCCTTTTTCGTTGGCGAGCAAGTTTGAACAAGGGGCTCAACAAGGGGCTCAACTTAGTGGTTGTGTGAGTCAACACTTGGCCATCATGATCCCACCTAGTTCCTACATCTAAGTATAAGAGTGCTACGCCAAGTCATGACACACAATTGTGGCAGATGTGGGCCCATGGTAACATTTCATGGGATCTAGCTTATGTTATCTGTCTAGAAACACCTTCATCAACTTGTAGTTGTATGAGTCATCACTTGGACAACATGTTCCTACCAAGTTGAGAGATCTTAGTATAACACTACTATGCCAAGACATGATGAGACACTTTATGGAAAATGTGGGCCCATGCCAACATTGCATGGGCTATGGACCTCTCTTAGTTGGCTAGATAAACCATCCTAAACTTGTGGTTGTCTGACTCAACACTTGGACAACATGATCCCACCCAGTTGATACATCTAAGTATAAGAGTGCTACGCCAAGCCATGACACAAACTTGTGGCATATGTTGGCCCATCCCAACATTCCATGGGATAGAGAACTATATTATATGTTTAGACACACCTTCATCAACTTGTGGTTGTATGAGTCATCACTTGGACAACATGATCCTAACTAGTTGATAGATCAAAGTATAACATTTCTATGCAAAAGACATGGTGAGACACTTTGTGGCAAATGTGGGCCCATGCCAACATTGCATCCTAAACTTGTGGTTGTCTGGCTCAACACGTGGACAATATGATACTACCTAGTTGATACATATAATTACAAGAGTGCTATGCCAAGCCATGACACAAACTTGTGGCAGATGTGGGCCCATGCCAACATTGCATTTGGATCTAGAACTATATTATATATCTAGAAACAACTTCATCAACTTGTGGTTGCATGAGTCATCAATTGGACAACATGTTCCTACATATTTGATAGATCTAAGTATAACATTGCTATGCCAGGACATGATGAGACACTTTGTGCAAATGTGGGCCCATGCCAACATTGCATGGGTTATGGACGTCTCTTGGTTGGCTAGAAAAACCATCCTAAACTGACGAAAATAACACCCAAGCAATATCTTAGTTGTCTAGAAACAGCTTCAGCAACTTGTGGTTGTATGGTTCATCACTTGGACAACATAATCCTACCTAGTTGATAGATCTAAGTATAACACTGCTATGTAGAGACATCAGGAGACACTTTGTGGAAAATGTGGGCCCATGCCAACATTGCATGGGCTATAAACCTCTCTTGGATGGATAGAAACACCATCATCAATTTAGTGGTTTCATGAGTCAACACTTGGCAAAACATGATCCCACCTAGTTGCTACATCTAAGTTTGAGAGTGCTATGCAAAACCATAAGACACACTTATGGCAGAAGTGGGCCCATGCCAACATTTAATGGGATCTAGACTGATCTTAGCTATCTAGAAACACCTTATTCAACTTGTGGTTGTATGATTCATCACTTGGACAACATAATCCTACCTAGTGGATAGATATAAGTATAACACTGCTATGACAAGACATGATGAGACACTTTATGGAAAATGTGGGCCCATGGAAACATTGCATGGCCTATAAACCTCTCTTGGTTGGCTAGAAACACCATCATCAACTTAGTGGTTGTGTGACGTGAGTCAACACTTGGCCAAGATGATGCCACCCAGTTGATACATCTAAGTATGAGAGTGATATGCCAAGCCATGACACAGAGTTGTGGCACATGTGGGTCCATGCCAACATTGCCCTCTCTAGGCTGTCTACAAACACCTTGATAACCTTGTTATTGTGTATGAGTCATTAGTTGGACAACATGTTCCTACCAAGTTGATAGATATAAGTGTAACACTATTATGACAAGACATGATGAGACACTCTGTGACAAATGAGAGGTCCCATTTGATACATCTAAGTATAATAGTGCTATGTTAATCCATATACACACTTGTGGCAGCTGTGGGACCATGCCAACATTGCATGGGATCTAGACCTCTCTAGGCTTGCTAGAAACACCTTTAACAACTTGTGGTTCTATGAGTCATCACTTGGACAACATGATCCTACATACTTGGTTGCATGGGATATGGATCTCTCTTGGTTGTCTAGAAAAACCATCCTAAATTTGTGGTTGTCTGATTCAAAACTTGGCCAACATGATCCCACCCAGTTTATACATCTACGTATAAGAGTTCTATGCCAAGTCATGACACAAAATTGTGGCATATGTGGGCCCATGCCAACATTGCATGGCATCTAGAACTATATTATTTGTCTACAAACACCTTCATCAACTTGTTGTTGTATGAGTCATCACTTGGACAACATGATCCTACCTAGTTGATAGATCTAAGTATAACAATGCTATGCCAAGACATGATGAGACCCTTTGTGTAAAATGTGGGCCCATGCCAACATTGCATGGGCTATAGACCTATCTTGGTTGGCTAGAAACACCATCATCAACTTACTAGTTGTTTGACTCAGCACTTGGCCAACATGATCCCACCTACTTGATAGATCTAAGTAGAATTTTGCTATGCCAATACATGATGAGACACTTTTTATTAAATGTTCCTACCAACTTGTGATTGTATGAGTCAACACTTGGCCAACAAGTTCCTACCAAGTTGATAGGTCTTAGTATAACACTGCTATGGTAAGACATGATGAGACACTTTGTGTTACATGTGGTCCCATGGCAATATTGAATGGTATCTAGACCTCTCTAGGCTGGCTAGAAACACCTTTACCAACTTGTGGTTGTATGAGTCATCACTTGGACAACATGATCCTACCTACTTTATAGATCGAAGTATAACACAGCTATGCCAAGACAAGATGAGACACTTTGTGGGCCCATGCCAACATTGGATGGGCTATAAACCTCTCTGGATTGGCTAGAAACTCCTTCATCAACATAAACTAGCCTCACCATGTTTTTGTGCACCAAAAAATATCTTCTACTTCACCATGCATGTTGTTACTAAACACTTTTGTATTGCATATTTTGTGCTACTTCACAAAAAATAGCTTAATTTGCCATCTTAAAATGAAAATGGTCTTTGTTTCATAACCGGTGACAACCTAAAAAAGCAAATATGTGTGATGTAATACCTCGGACATTACGCTCTAAGCACAAGCCTGGATGAACCAAAAGTGGACAAGGGATTCTACCGCGGAGGCCCAAGGCCATCCAAGTGTAGGCCCATCGAAGCGGAGCAGGGCACAGTACCAGCTTACCACCTTATCCACTTTCAAGAACATCGGGACAAGAGCGAGCAGCGTAAGCGACATGTAACGCGACCAGGACATACACAAAGGAGTATGTATGTCTACGAATTACAATAGACATTAGAGTCACACCATCTAGAAACAACAGAAACAGAAATAT
Organism: Avena eriantha; assembly: GCA_910589775.1. NCBI lineage: Eukaryota > Viridiplantae > Streptophyta > Magnoliopsida > Poales > Poaceae > Avena > Avena eriantha. Next base: position 400,926,527 of record OU342744.1, on the reverse strand, counting down.
ACAACGCCATACGGCAAGATCCAAATATCCTAGATACATATAATAGTTTAGGATACATCCTCAAACATCACGCAACACAGTATTAAGCGGAAGCGGAAAACATGATCCGAGTACGGATAAGAAGCAAATCAACATAAGATGCCCTGAAAATAAGCACATCCCGCCCACAGATCTCATGGATCTCCATCCCGAAATCTCTACACACGATTGTCATTGCCACCATCAAACCTAATAACCTTCCGGAGAGTATACATGTCCATATGAACCAAATATTTATCATGTGAGACCCTAGGGGTACTTAACAAGTCTTAATGCAGCTAAAGGGAACAACCTGGGAGTGACACAATTACAGCGAAAGATAATATCTACAAAGAGCTATAGAGATTTGCCACACGTCCGCCCAACCAGAGATGGACGGACGCACGTTAATTAATAGAAACAATTATATAAGCAACATAAATAACCTCTCTCACCCTCCTTCTTGCTTATCGAGGAGAAGGCGAAAGAACATCCCATCCGTTGGAAATTTTATTAACCATTCCATGAGCTTTGTACTATTTCCTTGTCATGTCTTAGTAAAATTAAAGGCGGTACTTTAGTTATACTTGTCTATGATCAATAAACTATGCTCCAAGTTATCCTTAACGGCGGACACGGCTTTCCGAAAGATTTTCCTGGCAGGGGTGCACAAATAGAAACACACACACGATCAACCTCGGGAAGAACCAAATAAAATGGAATGAGGCCTCACGACAATGCATTCATATGATTCATAAATTTTTTCAGGGGGCACCCCCAATAAGCTACTCGCTACGAAGTCGGCCGGCTCCACGATTGACCTAGGGTGTGTGGCAATGACTGTAAATACTGGGAACTCGAAAGTGTGACTAGGCTTGTCGATACATCGGAAACGTGGCACGGCGTTCCTAAACAGTACAGGTGCTGCACGTGCAATCGTAAATAAAGCAGTAAAGCATGGCATAAGTACGGGATAGTAATAAAGCCCCAAACTAGTTTGTGGCCCCAAGGAATAAAGTGTGAATCAAGCTTAGGCAAAGGGGGATCCATAGGGTCTCTCGTATGTGGATAGTGCGAATAGTCAAGGAATAGGAGTAAAGTACCCGGGGTCCTACAGGACACAAGTGAGCTTAAAGAACCAAATAACATATGATTCTCATCGATGCCTCTTTCATTAGTTATCCCATTACTACTCAGATTAAGTTGTTTATGTACCTTATTATCCAAAGGCTCGCACAAACCCTACACATGAAATTCTACGACTTGCATGGATCAATCAACTCCTTTAGAAATGGCTCATGGGATGGAGGAACAAGCTTCGATGGGGTTTAAAAGTAAAGGCTATGCAATACTTGGGATTCAATTTAATGCAATCGCGACTCAATGATGCAAGAGTAAGATAGAAGCATATGTACTATATGTATGCAAGCATGGGGAATTTCTTGCCTAGAAGTTCTGTTGCAGAATAGGAAGGATCCGGGTAATACTCCTGAGACTCCTGGTATCCGGATAAAAACCAAACACACAAGGGGGCAAAATAAATAGATTGCACAATCATATGAATAGAATGCAACAATCAAACAATGGATGCCATGATGAAATTATGAGCAATTGCATGGTAGTAATGTAGCGTTGCAAGGGTGAAGTGCGGAAACAAGAATTAACACTTTTAATATTTATTTGGGCCCATTTTAATTGCATAAACCATTCAGGTTTTAATGGTGTTACATGATGCATGCTTCAAATGATGTCATGGAATGCATAGTTGGAACGGCCTCATCAAGCTAATCGATTTAGACATATTATTTGTTGAATTTGGAACTTAAAGTGATCATTTATTTAAGATAAAGGCATTAATTGACATTTTAATAATTTCAAAATTTTAAATTGCTCAATAATTATTTTGGATAGCATATTTGAATTCCTCGCTTTTTTTTATCAAAAAACATATATCTTATGTCTAATTTGAAAATATGGATTCAAATTTATTATTAGGTATTTTTAAATACCCAAACGGGCATTATGGTCATTAGTTGTAATAGTCAGGGGCATAGTGGTAAATTTCTGGAACTGGAATTGAATCCACACTAAAAATTGAAACAAAGTTTCTTTTGGGGTTTTTTCCAAATTCAGATTATTTGAATTTAATTAGATTTTATTATTTTCTGAAATTTTATTTGAATTAGAAAACCCACGGGGACTTTTGTTACTTAGTTGTCTGCTACCCACGGACGATGACATGTGGGGCCGAAGGGCATAGGGCCACACGGCGTGGGGGCGGCTGGACGGCTGACACGCGGGCACGGTCGGGGATTAAAGTTTGATGACACAAAATTCTAGGGGGTTTTCTACAAAGTGGTCGCCGTGTAACTGAATCCTTGCAACACTAAAGTTTGTTAAATCCGACGGTGACGGCGATTACCAGCTAGGAAGGCGACGCAATGGCGGAGCGAAATGCGACGGCACAAAAACCAAACATGGAGAGGGGACGTTGACCTACGCTTTTTCGTTCAGGAAGTGCTCGCTATGGTGTTAGAGTGCTATTGACCGGTGAAGCTACACAAAGTTTAGTCCCACCTCGCCTACAGAAGGAGGCCACATCCACCTTATAAGAGAGAGATTTCTTCCTACTTTCAGTCTAGGCTTTTGGGATGGAGTGGGCTCTTTTCTTATAGTTGGGCCGTGAGCGCATGAACGTCCAGAATATAGGTTGAGTGCTAGGCTGGCCAAGTGGACGCTAACATCTGGCATCATAGCTAGCGATCGCCATGCCTTCCTGAGGGGCTTCTCATGGGGATGGGATGATAGGCTGCTGTTGACTGGTGAAGCTACACGAATTTTAGTCCCACCTAGCCTACGGAAGGAGGCCACACCCACCTTATAAGGGAGAAATTCCTTCCTCCTTTCAGTCCGGGCTTTTGGGATGTAGTGGGCTCTCTTTTTATAGCTGGGCCATGAGCACATGAATGTCTAGAACATAGGCTGCCGGCTAGGCCAAGTGGACCCTAACATATAGTGGGATGCAACGGTTGGGGCTTCTCGAAGAACAAAGGGGGATACAGCTATGCACGATGCGGCTGCTGCTGGGTATGCACGTCGTGGCGTGCCCATGTGCGGTGAGCGCGCAGTGCGTGGCAGGCCTGCTGGGCGTGACACGGTAGGAGCGGGAGAGGACAACACCGAGAGGAAGGCGGCTGGCGAGCACGGCTCGGGGGGTTGTAGGGGGCATCGCGTGTGCAGCCATGGCCGGGTGGTCACTGCGGGTGAACATGGCGACGATGTGCATAGCTATGGCGAGGCGGTGAGCGCTTCAAGGAGAGAGAGGTGCAGGGGAGGATAAGGCCTCATCGTGGTCCTCGAGGACAAGGTGCACGAGCATGAGGAGGTCGATGCTGGAACAGGATGGCGACGACCGTGAGGTTGTGGGCGGTGTGCAGTAGGGACAGTGAGGCCGTGTGCGGGGCTTCAGCCTCCTCCTCAAATGCTGGTCCATGAGGAAGCGGTCAAAGTCGTGCAACTCTTCGGTGGTCGATCGATTGCATGGTGGTGACGCGGTGCAAGCCTTCTCCGACGGTGACGACGTGGGGCTCCTTCCTGGCTTGGTAGGTGAAGAACCAGGGAGGAAGGAGAGAAATAGGGGATCTAGGGTTAAGATGTGCCGCGGGGATGATAACGGTGAGGCCGGGGTTTGCGCGGCTGCTGACGCGGACAATGGAGCTCACGGCTACCCGCCCGCCTCCGTCCCCTGTTCAGAGAGAGGAAAAGGGAAAGCGTCGAGACGGTAGGAAGAAGAGTAACAGAGGATAGCGGAGCTGGGCCAGATGGGAATGGTTTGGGTTAGCCCAAGAGGAGAAAAGAGAGGGACCGGGGTGGGCTGCTATGGCACGACTGCTAGGCAGGGTGGTGGCCTACGCCCGGTGAGCTTCTTCCCCTTTTGTTTCTAGTTAGAAAATTGTTTTGAATTGTATTTATATATTTGACTTGTTTGTTTCAAAATTGAAACAGGTGCTGATGCAAACAGGTGATAGAGTTCAAAACCACCACATCAACTAAAAGCCAAGAAGAAATCAAGATGCCTAATATGGTGGACTAGGTTAGCTTGCTTGATTTGACCCTCATATGAAAACAACCCAACCAAAACTACTCCAAACAAAAGAAAGTCCAAACAAGGGGGAATGAAGACAACATTGCATGGGCCATGCATGGATGCTAACTGCCATCTCTTGTGGTTGTGATAATAACCATATTTGCAAGTGGACATCTCACCCATGCATGCAATCAAAATTTAACAAGCCATGTCCAAGAATGGGTGCTTGCTAAGCATATGAGGACATTTATCATATGCACATATATGAATACAAATGGCCACTAGTGTGTGTTTCCCAGTAGATCAATTTATAGCCAAAGTAGCATCATGCATGAGCATAGATGAATAGAACCATATGGAATCTTACAAAAGATAATTCTACCCACATGGCATGCAAAGATGGCCATGAGGCCCCACATAATTTATATTGTGAACACAATATAAAACATATGGAGGCATGTAGAACTACAAGTAAATCCATCAGAACGCATATGACCTCGATTTAAATACAATAGAATTGCAATTCCTCGTATATAGTTGGATGGTGGAATTATAAGGTGGTTACAAAGAAAGGTGGTGGAGTTGATAGAGATATGCCCCCAACTCAACCTGGGCATCATGCATTTATCTAGAACCAAATATAATGTATCCATACGCAACTACAGTATATAATGCATATGGGATAAGAACCAAATTACAAGGGGTTTTATATGATGCTCAAATGCAATGTGGCATGGTGACATGAGCATAATACAATGATGATGCAATTAGTTATATGTAGGAAGTAGCAAATATATATACTAGGCAAGTAGCATTACAATTGTTAGACAATTGGGATTCTTCATGTGCCATGCCAAATTTGAGATCAATTAGACAAAGCTTGCCATGGACATGGCTACTTCCTGGCTCATTTGGGTAGTAAGCCCTGAACCTCCCACTTGAAACCAAGTGTGTGAGAAGAATGTGCTGAATTATTCAAAATACTCCTGGTTTTATATTTTCTGTATGAACTATGGCATAACCTAAGACACATGGTGAAGGTTTCTATATTTTTTAGATTTCTATTTAATTTATGTTGCCCCTTTAAAAGTTAGGTCAAAATCGCGACGGGTACAATCACCAAATATGGATGAATCATGCTGACCTAGCACCACATCCATGATAAAACATCACCTTGTGAACCTAAGTATGAATTTTGAAAAAAATAAATGAGGTGCCAATCAAGATCAAATTTTCTAAAATTTGACCAACTTGACGAAAATTTGACTTGGAGAAACTCTAGGTGTCTTTCATGTCTCACTAGGCGGTTGGATCTACTATCGCTGTCTACGAAAAACCCATCCATCTAGTTGAACCACATAGGTCACATAAAATACCAGCATAAAGAATCCCAACAGGGTCACGCTAGGGGTTTGTTGCCCAACAGGATCAAGCCCATAATACAGGCCATCCTGTCAATACTTCCTGAACTTAGCTTTTGTTATGATTAGTCTGTTAGTTTGCATGATCTGTTGTAGATACTTACTGAACTTAGCTTGATTCTATATTCCAAATATTGAGATGGTTCATTCACTGAAACTTATAATGATAGTAGATGTATACTATTGAGTCTTTGTTGTTTTGAAGATTCAGTTGCCTAAATGCATTGTTAATTTATACAGTGCATACACTGAAGGTGGTTTTAGCATTTGGTACATGATAGACATGTTTCCTATGTGGTGAACCTTTAGTTAATGTTGGATTGTACGCGGTGAACCTTTAGTTAATCTTATGCATCTTCTAATGTTTAGTTTCGTCAGGTTACTATTGTCGTAAGGATGTTGTCGATAACCTCTAGATTTCGTTCAGTTTCAATTAGCACCTACAAACCATGCAACTGTTTCATTCAGTTTTATATAGCACTTGTTTATGAGGTCGTTTGAACCATTCTTGCGATGACAGGACGAACTAGATCGAACAGGATGTAATAGGGGTATTTAATCCACGTCATGCACGTTTTATTCACGGGATGGCACTAGTAGTATCTAGTTGTCTGGAGAGTTTTCACACCATAACTCTGAACCTTGGTTGAGCATCTGTAACTCTGAATAAATAGATAGAAACTTGTTTTTGTATGGGTCATCGCTTGGAACACTTGATCCTACCTAGTTGATACTCCCTCCATTTCAAAATATAAGATGTTTTAGCTTTGTGAAAGGAGTGTACCTAGACCCCTTTTAGTGGGTAGGTTCATGTAGATTTGGAGTGATCCTAAATATTAAAAGGAGTCTAGATAAAATCTTTTCACAAAGCTAAAGCATTCTTATATTTTGAAATGGAGGGAGTATATCTAAGTATAAGACTGCCATGCCAATACATGATGAGACACTTTTTGGAAAATGTGGGCCCATGCCAACATTGCATGGGCTACAAACCTCTCTTGGTTGGCTAAAAACACCATATATAATCAACTTGGTTGTGTGACTCACACTCTTCAGACATGTTGTTTTATCATGGATCTACTCTTACCTTATGAAGACCCATCCCATTGTCACTCATGGTCTGCATGTTGATTTCACAGATGATAAATAAGGAGCTTGAGGCCATCGTCCGAGCTACCACAGAACAAAAACACATAGATGTCACCAGCTCTCATATCAACCTTGTTCACAACCTCCATCCATTTTAATGTTATCATAGCACCACCTTTTAGTTTGCCTCTAGTCTTTGACTTGTTCATCACCATTTTAACTTTTGCAACTTCTATATTGGTAGTTCAATATATGGAATAATATGCTCCATAGTGAAGCTCCTTGAAAAGTACACCGATACATACAAATGTTAGTACCTAATATAGTAGTAATTTAACTATTTTTCAAATTGTTACTAGTTCAAAAGGTTTACCATTTTTTCTTTGCCTTTCAAGGTGTTTGAATTATTTATGGTGCACACATAAAATGGTCTTTTTCGAAAGTGATTATCAACTCCATACTTCATCACTTTAAATTTTGTATCATCCATCGCTACACGGTTGCCATACTGGCAGAAACATTCAAAAAAATTCTCGGCCTTTATTCCAGGACCTGCATATAACAAATACATACATAAGCAGCAACAATATACACTATAAGAAAAGTTGGCTTTTACAACGGATTGTTTTCGTGGTTGAAGGCCCGTTTTTCGTGGCCAAAAGGTCTTCCGTGATGGATGGCCTTCGTGGTAAAAGCCCCGTCACAAATGAATTAACCAACGGTTTTTTCTGACCGTGGTGGATCGCACCCTTCAGCCACGAAAAGTTATTCCGTGGTAGATCTATTTGCCAGCCGCATTGACTGTTGACGTCATGCAAACTACCACGTGGCAGTCGCCGTTAGTGGCCGGTCAATCGTTAACGGTCATAGAAACTGTGACAGAAGCCAAGCTTAGTCAAGGCCTTCTAAATACTAACTGGGCTAGCCCATTAGGAGATCCCAATAAGAAGATGGCCAATTACTGTTTTGTCCTACTATTTTTGAAATGGGCCCAAAAATGCAGCCAGTAGCGGCCCGCAAACTTTCTGGCCCTATTATGTTTCAACCTACAAAAGGCTCATGTTGGCCGAACACTATGCGGCCCATTAGCAGCCTGCGCCAAGTCGCTCATGTACACTTAAGGCCCGCGGTCAGCCCATCACTGTTATCAGGGCCCATCATGGGCTTCCTACTGACGACCCTTCTCTGAGATGGTCAGTTACTGTTCTAGCATTTGACTGTTCCGGCCTTTAGCTATTTAGGCGAACAAGCGGCCCTTTATTGTTGTAGCCTGGTAAATTTGTTGGCCGCTACTACCCTCGTCTGGAAATTTCTCGACCCGTTACTGTTCAGGCTCGTCACTGTTCTGGCCTTTTACTATTCATCCCTTTACTGTTGAGGCCCACTAATGTTTTGGCCTATTACTGTTATGCAGTTTTATAGTTTCTTTCTTGTTACTGTAATGGGATTTTTCTATTCTGGCATGTTACTATTACAGCATGTTACTATTACGGCCTCTTACGACATGTTGGTCGGCCCGTTACATTTATGGCCTTTTACAGTTTCGGTCTTTCTGAAGCCCATGCCAATATCATAAAATGTGTATAATAATCCAACATTTTTACTGTTCATCGTCAGCCCAATACATGACAGGCCAATAACAAAGCACGGTACTATTCCTTAATCGACCTGCCTGGCGTAGTTACCATAACCACTATTGCCATGTGTGGACGGTGTCCTACATGGCCTACACGGGTTATCTAGATATTACATCAGCTGCAAACTTCTTAAAATTATTACATATTATCAACTCAAGGGAAAGAAAAATCGGCATTTCAGTTGACAATGAAGTTGATAACAGAGTCCTCAATTTCCTTTCTCAATCGATCACATGCATCTTCCTTTGAGTGTGGCAGCTACATTGGAGGAGACATGATCTTGCAACCCCCTCTTTGGTGGCGATAGCAATAATTGTAGTCTGAAACTAAGTAATAAGAAGCTAATACATCAGACAAGACAAACTACTCATTTGACTGATATGACAGGAGCTATGAACTGGTGTTTACAACTAGTCAATGGTTCAATTATTGACCAACACATAAAACAAACAGGACAAGTAAGCATGCATTAAACAAGATTGCCTACTGTGAAACGAGTCATCAAAAAAATGTGTGTGTATGACTTAGAATTTCAGCAAATATAAACTAGCCAGGTCATTTCAACAAATATATATGGAAGCAGTTCTATACCCTAAAATGCAAGAGATTTTGTGTGACTCAGAATTTGTGTTGGGCCACAAAATGACATGAAGTTACTGTCATAGGGAAGAATGAACCAGACAGAAATTATAACCACATCATACGAGAACTTGTAGAGCAGGAATGCAAACCACGAATGAACTCTATATTGTAGAGGATAGTTATGCTGTGACTTAGGACGAACCAGACCCAGAACCAGATGCGAGATATAATGGCGTCACTCGTGAACCTGCAGAACAGGACAAACAAGCAATAGACAAGTGTGCCTAGAATGAAATGAGAAATCAAACAAAGTGTTTCTTAGAATTTTAGCAAATATAAACTAGCGGGGTCATTTCAGAAAATATATATGGAAACATTGGCATCTCCTGGAATGCATAGTCGTTGGGTGACTCATAATTTGCGGTGAGCTACACAATGGCATGTAGTTACTGTCAGAGCTAAGAATCAACTAGATAGAAATTATAATGGCATCATAAGAGAAATTATAGGGCAGGAATGCAAACCACAAGTGAACTATATAGTAGAGGACAATTATGCCGTTGCTCATGATGAACCAGCACCAAATAAGGAAGTAATGGCATCCCTTGTGAACCTGTAGAATAGGCTATGCAAACCAACATGTTCATTGTTCTATTTTGAGCTCTATGCAAGAAAAAGGAAATAGTTATTGATGCAGCTTTTGAAGAACCAGATGGCAACAAAAAATTATAATCGAATTAGTACGTAGAGTTTAAACGTCTTCTACAGGATAACAGAATGATGCCGAGGAGGAAATAATAGAAGGAACTGATCGGAGGACGAACCAGATAGATTCAGCAACTGTAGAGCAGGGAATCCAGACTAATATTTTCCACTAACTTCAGATTTTGCAAGAATTACATGGTAGCAGACAATTACTGTTGTATGGAGTAGCTAAGAAAATGTGCATAACAAAATAACAGACATGTGCATGACTTGAAATTTGTAGAGCAGTGAATGCAAACCAACATGTCTAATGACCTTGCATGTACTAGCACAAAGAACATGCATGCCTAGTGACTTGTATGTACTAGCACGATTACGAAAATACAGTTCACTACAACAGGCTTGAACCTGCTATACTACTGACAAAAAAAAAACGGGTTAGAAATTTGGTTAACCTTGGTCGGAGAGGCGTCTAAGCATTGTCGGTACTGTGTGAGTGATGTCCAAGTCACCGAGGGTGCTGCGGTTGTGGTGGATGTTGGCGTCGGGGAAGAAGATCTTGGGCGGTCGATGTTGGATTGAACACGATGGACGAGAGTGTCGCTGAGGCATATTCGGTGCAGTCAACGGTGATGATCGTGCAACTAGTCTAGAGCGATGGACATGAAACTCTTTGAACTAGATCACGCCTGGTGGACACCGGTGAAGTAGATCCGGTACGGTTGGGTAGCTTTCGACGGTGAGGAAGCAGAACTTGGGTCATTGATGATGCTATCGGCATGGTGAATGACACCGCAGCTCCTAGATCTGGTGGGCGAGCGTTGCTGAAGCGGCTCCATGGCGTTGCACGAGACTGCAGAACAAGCCGGTGCACGCGATGGTCATGGAGGGGACAAAGGAGTTGGGATTTTGGGGGGGGGGGCTGGAAAAAACTAGGGGAATGAAAACCATAGAGGTCAGGGAAAAAATAATTACGATCATGCCCCTGAGCTACCGACTTTAGCATGCCCATTTGTAGTCTGAACAATGGGTAGATCTGGAATTTTAAATTATAAATTTTTTGAGACGAAAGGGCACGAAATGTTTCAAGGTTGGTGTGTGGTTTTGCTGCTCGATTGAGAATTTGAATTTGTCTAGCGCTCATCTAATAATAATAATAGAAAATTGGTACTCCCCCGGTCGGTGGGATATTTTGGCTCAAAGTTTTTGAAACGGTGGGATGGAAAATGCTTCAAGGTAGGTAGGTGATTTTGCCGCTCAATTGATATTTTGAATTTGGCAAGCGTCCATCTACTAATAGAAAAAAGGTAGTAGACCATACACTATATGTCCAGGAATTCAAGGCTGAGAGTCACATCAACTGATCATCCATAAACATTTTTTTGCATAGAAACTTGGATAACTTAGATTCATACGGCATAGGCGGTAAATTTTGCCGCTTGAGTTAGATTTTAAATTTGGCTAGCATCCATGTAATAATATAAAAATGGTACTACCTCGGTGGGGGATTTTGCCTGAAAATGTTTGAAATAGAGGGGTGCGAAATGCTTCGGCTTCTGTGGGTTATTTTCCCGCTCGATTATGATTTTGAATTTGGCTGCTGGCCAAGTTTTTATTACTAGAAAAAAGGTTATGTAGATCGAACGCCATCTGGTCAGGTTTTTAAGGCGAGAGTCACATAAACTGATGCCTTCGATTCAAACAAGGTAGGTGGTAGGTTTTGGCGATCTACTGTGATTTTGAATTTAGATATTGTCCAAAGAAAAATTAAAAAAATAGGTCGTTCTCCCTCTATTTCAGGTATCCAAGTCGGGGAGAGTGATTATCTTCCACGCGTATGAAATTGGAGATCACCGATACATGAATGTTTGTTTAAGATAACAACAAAGAAATGTCTGAAGTAGCTCTGATTCAAGCATGTGAAAATAGTGTGCAACCAAGGTCTACTAATTATTTAGGTGCCGGCTGATAACCCACAACTATAGGGAATCGTGTGTAGCTTTTTCGATAAGTAAGAGTGTCGAACCCAAGTAGGAGCTAAAGGTAGGATAAATATTCTCTCAAGTTCTATCAACCACTGATACAACTCTACGCACACTAAACGTTTGCATTATCTAGGAAAAAAACTAAGGCAACAATACGAGTAATAGAGATAGCTTTGGATGATAATAAATAACAAGAAAGTAAAGCTAGTTGCTGAAGTAATAAAATACACTAAACTAACAGAACCATGAGTGTGGAATAGTGGTGGTAATTGTGGTGGCTTTGTCCAAGTTTAAATACACTAAACTAACAGAACCATGAGTGGGTTCATTGTCTTCGATGCAGTTTTCTATGTGGGAGAGGCTAAATATACATGCGCTTCACTACTTGGAATTACATCTACTATATGATTGGATTTTTAGCAAACATCCGTAAGTACTAATCAATGCATTAAGGTTTCCCCAACCATAGCCTTAAGTTTAATGGTCCTCTTCCTCCCATACCTGCAACGTTCCGGTTCGCGTCCTCAGATTTTTGTCTCTCTGGAAGAATTCCCCCTTCCTCTTACACATACTACAAACCCTATGATGTAATTCATGCGCGCACAAATATAATGGACACCAAAGGACTGTACCATATCAACATACAACTCTAATGAACCAAAGACGTTCAACCATTCAATCTAAGAACAAAGAAACTATGCAAACATGACATAGATCATATGATTATAACTTATAGCATCAAACACCATGTTTACATAGGATGGTACAGAGGTGTGTGGGAGGATGAACCACTGCATACTAGGAGGATTAGGTGATGGAGATGGCGGTGAAGATGGTGAAGATGGTGAAGAGGGCGGCAGTGGCTGCGCGGGGGACTCCTTCCCGCCGCCGGTATCATGGGGGAGCACCACCCCTTAGCCCCCTTCCTTCATGGCTTCTTGGGAGCCCTCCCCCATGGAGATGGGATCCACGGGGGAGGCAAAAACGTGGCTTTGGTGGCTGCAAATTCGTCGGTAGAGATGCCCTGAGCGAATTAGGTTTCCTCCATTTGTATAGCTTCTTGGATTCCCGTCATCCCATCTTGGTTTGCAGTAAATCGGGCCTAAAAGGCCCGTCTGGACTCGGAATCAGCTAAATTTTATGTCCAGAACTTTTGTCGCCAGATTTTCAACAACTTTGTAGTTGAAGAGTTTTCAGTTTGACGCCGTTTATGATCCAAAACGTGACCATCTTCAAAAGAGTTCTGAGATAGATTTCTGGAAAAATCCCAATTTGACTCCAACAATGTTTTCACTTGTATTCTTGGTAATTCCTACATATCAAAGTGTAAAACAAGAGCATTGTGCACTTTTGCAACTATTATTCGGTTAGTCCAAATAAATCATAAACTTTATACAAAAAGAAGTCTCAAAATCATATTATTAGCATAAAACCATCAAAAATTATAGATACGTTATGGACGTATCAACATCCCCAAGCTTAGTTCCTGCTCGTCCTCGAGTAGGTAAACAATCAAAACAATATAATTTTTTAGGTGACATGAAAACAACACAATCTTGATCATCATTATTGTAAAAGTATTGATAGGTGGGATTAAGGTACTCTAAACATGAATCATGAAAGATAGAGTTCTAATAATAAGACATAGCAACTATGTTGTAATATGAAAAGGCACAAACAAAAGATGCATGAATAACAATGTGTTGCAAGATGTTTGTTTGTTTCACATAAAGAAAGCATAATGAGAATGGTATTCGGCTTATCACTCATAGAGTAGCAAAACATAAATGCATAGGACACCTTCAAAGTTCATAAGGCTGACTAGATACAAATAGTTTAGGAACAAGCAATATCAAAGTTATGCATCAATCAACAAGTCTTGGGACAATGCACATAGAACTAAGAATGACAACTATGCTTTCTTAATTGGTGCATAAAGATAGAAGATGGAGACTCAATATAAAAGTAAAAGAAAGGCTTTCATCGAAGGAAGTAGGGATTCAAGTCTTATAAAGAGCTTACAAAAATTATGGTACTTATTAGCTTTCATCTCTCATTGCCCCTATCATAAACAACTTGAAGTGATTAAGGTTAAAGTGAATAAACTATGGAGTATATGGTTGAAAAAGTATAAGTTGGAAATCTCATGTCCCTTGAATACGAGGGCCGCTCCTCATGCTACTCAAGTTTAGTTACCGGTAAGTTCTTGTCATAGTAAGTACATGTGTATCATAGAGAACCGCCAACGGGGTACCCCTTGCCCGATGATACGGAAGAATCCCCTATCAAAATGACAAGGCAAGCAGACAACGAGCATCTCAACAATCTTCTTATTTACCATGGGAAAATGGTGTTTTTTCTCTCTTTCCTCTTTTCTCATCTCTTTTTTTTCTTTTTTCTCAATCTCTATCTCTTTTTTTATAAGAAGAATGCTTCATAGATTGCTCATTATGGTTACGCTGCAGGTTTCCACCATGATTAGGATCGATTAGACCGGCGGCCCAGGCGTTTCTCTCACACACATACATAACTCCATGGACTTACAAGCTCCCCTTTCATTTCATACCGACGACATCCATAGACAAAAGAGCATGATATCAACTAGGTACAATGTACAAGTGCAATGTTGAAAGCGTTCCCCATGATATCATGGTTCTGCTAATCTCCAACATATAAGTGCGAGCATATACAACATAGATGACACAATGGTTCAAGTTTATTAGGGGCAATAAAAGTAAAGTGTGCCATCAAGTTCGTGACAGCTTTAATCACTAGTTTTCTCATAACATGTTTAATTTGGAAGGTAGATAAAAGCATGAATATACTTGAAATAGAAAATGCTAATATGTAGGTATGGTGGACTCTTTGGGATAACTTGGTTTTATTTGGAGTTTGATGCATGAGTGGAACTCATACTTGGTTATGGAGGCTAGCAAAAGACTGGGAGCGACCAACTAAAAGAAAAATAATGGCCATAATAATGCAAAGCGACAAAACATTATTAATGAAAGCATAAAGTGATATTACAAGTCGAAAAATAAAGGATCATAAAGGCTATGGTGACTTGGGATAGTCATAACATGGTGTGAGCATGCGCCAAGTCAACCCAAGTAAAGCATCAAAAGAGAATACCACAATACTATGATTTAATATGCTAAAACAACGCATGATTCTTTCAAGGCACATTAAGCAATCTCAATTGTTTATAACATGTCATGCTACAGCAAAAATCACTAAGCATAAATCCAAAACAATGTCAAGCATGACATGACAAAGCATAGGCCACCATAAAAAACGAGCTCCTTTTACCACTTAAGCATGAACTTTTCCTACTCTTTTCCAATCCAAACCACACTTATTTGAAAACTAATGTATGAAAGAGGGGGTCCAAACAATTTCTTCAAGCAAACTAAGCAAACCAAGCAAACAAAAACCAAAAACGAAAACGAAGACGCTCTAAGAACAACAGAATTGTGCATGAAACAATAAAAATGAAGTGTTTGGAAGAACCTGAGATTTTTATTGATGAAGTAGGGGATGCCTTGGGCATCCCCAAGCTTTGACGCATATAATTCTTGGATATTTCTTGGGGTGACATGGGGTGGCATCTCCAAGATTGAGCTTTAGTCCATTCTTCATCTAATTACATCATTTTTTTCTTAACACCTGAAAATTTTCCTTCATACAAAACTTCACATAATCTTCATTAGCAACATTAGTGTACTCAAGATAATAAGTCTTTGGGTTCAGTTTCAACACAAATAAAACTTCCATTAAAACACAAGCTACTGTAGCACTTCCCTTAAAAATCTCAATTCCCCAAAGAGAACCAAAAAGGAATCAACAAGATGCAAATGCAAATAATGGCAGAAATCTGTCAAAACAGACCAACAGATAGAAACTAATTTTTTCGAAAACCTTCTGTTGCTCAAATCGAAATGTGTTGAACTAACGAAAGTTGTATAACAACCTGGGGAAGAAGCACAAAACATTACAGATCAAACCGACGTAGGGAAATTTTACACGAATTTTTACAGTGAAGCACAAAAATCTGTTTTGGGACAACAACTTTCCCAAGCATTACTTCTCTCTCATTAGAGGTTACTCTTGGTACAAAAAGAAAATAAAAAGGATAAGGAGAGGTTATTAATAAACTAATAACTTCCAAGACTCAACTAAAACTTTTGGGTTATCTCCCAATAAGTACTTTTCTTTAATGCCTTTAAGTTAGGCATGGGATAAAGATTCAAGTATTTTCGAATGAATAAGCATTAAGATCAATACCTGAAATATCTTTGTTTTTCAAGGATTCATGCATTCCTACAAGTTTTTAACTGAAAAGCTTCCATGGAAAGATTTGTTTTGGTTTCATAGGCATGAACACAAGTGTTCAAGGTTGACCCCCACTTAACCATTACTCATCTTTCCAATCACTTTCCTTTTTTTAAATGTTTTTAGGTAACAAGTACAACTAATTTTTTTTGTACTTCGCATTCCCTATCAATAATAAGATAGAGAACAACTTAAAACTAAAAATAAAACCTACTTAGAGATAAAGCAAACAAGTCCACACAAGAATATTCACCTCCACGCTATTGCTCCCCGGCAACGGCGCCAGAAAAGGTCTTGATAACCCACAAGTATAGGGGACCGTGTGTAGCCTTTTCGATAAGTAAGAGTGTCGAACCCAACTAGGAGCTAAAGGTAGGATAAATATTCTCTCAAGTTCTATCAACCACTGATACAACTCTACACACACTAAACGTTTGCATTATCTAGGAAATAAAACTAGAGCAACAATACGAGTAATAGAGATAGCTTTGCATGATAATAAATAACAAGAAAGTAAAGCTAATTGCTGCAACAATAAAATACGCTAAACAAACAGAACCATGCATGTGGAATAGTGGTGGTAATTGTGGTGGCTTTGTCCAAGTTTAACTACACTAAACTAACAGAACCATGAGTGGGTTCATTGTCTTCGATGCAGTTTTCTATGTGGGAGAGGCTAAATATACATGCGCTTCACTACTTGGAATTACATCTACTATATGATTGGATTGTTAGCAAACATCCGTAAGTACTAATCAATGCATTAAGGTTTCCCCAACCATAGCCTTAAGTTTAATGGTCCTCTTACTCCCATACGTGCAACGTTCCGGTTCGCGTCCTCAGGTTTCTGTCTCTCCGGCAGAATTTCCCCCTTCCTCTTACACATACTACAAACCCTATGATGTTTAATTCATGCGTGCACAAATATAATGGACACCAAAGGACTGTACCATATCAACATACAATTCTAATGAACCAAAGACGTTCAACCATTCAATCTAAGAACAAAAAAACTACGCAAACATGACATAGATCATATGATTATAACTTATAGCATCAAACACCATGTTTACATAGGATGGTACAGAGGTGTGTGGGAGGATGAACCACTTCATACTAGGAGGATTGGGTGATGTAGATGGCGGTGAAGATGGTGAAGATGGTGAAGAGGGCGGCAGTGGCTGCGCGGGGGACTCCTTCCCAGCCGCCGGTATCATGGGGGAGCACCGCCCCTTAGCCCCCTTCCTTCATGGATTTCTTGGGAGCCTTCTCACATGGAGATGGGATCCATGGGGGAGGCAAAAACGTGGCTTTGGTGGCTGCAAATTTGTCGGTGGAGATGCCCTGGGCGAATTAGGTTTCCTCCCTTTATATAGCTTCTCGGATTCCCGTCATCCCATCTTAGGCTGCAGTAAATCAGACCTAAAAGACCCGTTCGGACTCGGAATTAGCTAAATTTTATGTCGCGACTTTGTAGTTGAAAAGTTTTCTGTTTGACGCCGTGTTCGACCCAAAACGTGACCATCTTCAAAAAGAGTTCTGAGACAGATTTCTGAAAAAATCCAAATTTGACTCCAACAAGGTTTCCACTTGTATTCTTGGTAATTCCTACATATCAAAGTGTAAAACAAGAGCATTGTGCACTTTTGCAACTATTAGTAGGTTAGTCCAAATAAATCATAAAATTTATATAAAAAGGAGTGTAAAAAGCATATTATTAGCATAAAACCATCAAAAATTATAGATACCTTATTGACGTATCATCGGCACAATCTCTTCTACAGGAAGCATTAACTAAATGGTAGTACTAATTCAGATCAAAGAAAAAACCTGCTATGAAACAAATACTCCTACTACGACATACTATCAAAAAACAAACACCATCTAAAGTATATGTAGAACACATAAAACAAGATTTCATCACGCATACACTACTATATAGAGAAAACCATTTCATCATATAATACAAGTTTTATCACACAAACATAGGCCCTCAAAACGAACAGACAACTATAATATTCCAGCCCCTGCCACTGTGACTACAGCACAAACAAAGTTGCCCCCACAGTTCCATCAACTACCAAAACAAACAAACATCAGACTGTAGCTCCAAATAACACAACCTAGGCAAACACATGCTCGCCCAAACAAGCCTTGTTTGTTTATCCGAGTGTTATTTTTAGCTCCTTGATGTTGTAGTCTGAATTAGCTGTGTTGCTGATAGGACTTCCTTTTCGTTTTTTCTTTGATTTATCACTCCTAATCACGTCGGTTACTAAAGGAAATGAACAAAATGATCAGCAAAATCATAGGTGTATAAAAATGCAAGGGTTGCACATGAGTAACTGCACTAACCAGGTGTCATTATGTAGGGATGTAAAGTACACCAACATTTACGAGATCTTAACTTCTTAGACTTCATGCTGCTAAGTTCTACTTCGAGTACTCCCTCCTTCGCCCATATAAGCACCATTTCTATATCCTCAAATGCGCAGAGTAACCTTACTGCATCTTTCCGACCATATGCCCATGATTTCTCAAGGCCAAGGAGAGTATCCAACTCAACCTTTATATGGGGCACCCAAGCTTCCCAATTGCATGTTGATGATCTTGCACTGGACCACGTGTTTAGAGTTAAGTCTCTTATAACCGCAAGGGTAACATCTTCATTTTGCCCCTTAGCGATGACAAAAAATTTTCTAGAAATATCATGTCTCTCATGGGGACACACAATATAATATAGTTTTTGTTGGGTTCGCAGCATAGAAAACAAAAAATTTCCTACGATGAGAACTATACGCCAAGATCTATCTACTAGATACAAGCAACGGGTGGATATGCATCCATAGAGGACTTACCCTTGAAGACAACAGAGTTTTGTTAACGAGTTGAAACTCGTGGATGATGTAGTCGTACGCTTGTCGATCTCAAGATCGTGTGGAAGTCCTAGCGCCACAAATCAGCAGCGCATCCGTCCTGACACACACGTTCAGGCCACCGATATACCTCCACCTCCTCGATCCAGCGAATCAGTGGAAGTAGCAACTCCTTCCTGACGAAAGGCCACCGGCAACATGTATCACGCTAATTCGAGACCATGGGGGAATATATCTAGAGGGGGAGAGAGATCCTTCATGAGGAGGTGTGCTTTGTGAGGGAGGGGAGGGGGGCCTTTTATAGGAGAGGGGCGGCTCCTCCCCTACGATGGCCGGCACCCATGGGGGGTGCCCCCAACTCTTCCCCATTCATGTGGTGGAAGCTCCACTCGCATCAATTTAGCCTCCACCCAAAGTTCCACTCACATGCATTAAATTTCAACCAACTTTAATGCAACTCTCAATTAATAAAACTCTTTTATTTATTTTATTCAGAATTTTGTTAATTACTTTAATTAACAAACATTCACATAAAACCCCTTGTCACATTTCAATATCACATGCAGAACCAGTTTCTGCAATTTCACCCGAAACAATTCCGGTTTCCATCGAAATAATTACAGCGCTTTGCAATTCTTTCGTCTAAAACTTATGTGCTCCAAAATGGTGTTTGGCAACCCTTAAGTGTGTCACCCTACGTTTCACGAATAATGCAGACATGATTGAGACTCCTCTCAAATCAATAATCAGAAGCGGGACCTGGAGATCCATACTGACTCCTGCACATTCAACGACGAATTCTGTGATCGTGAGAACCTTCAACGCTAGTAATCTAATCCCTTTGTCTCACGATATATTACATGTCCAAGATTCGATCATTGGTATCCAAATACCTAGTTTGATCTCGTTGCCGACATGCACTCTTTTCTTGTTCCCATGATATAACATTCCAGTGATCACATCACTTGCTTGCAAGCTATCTTAATGTGATATCACCGAGAGGGCCCAGAGTATATCTATCCGTCATCGGTATTGACAAATTCCACTCTTGATCCATGAGCCTCAACATGACATCTTCGGAGTATCTGAACCCACCTTTATGGTCACCCTTTTACGGTGTGATGTTTGATGTTATCAAGTTACTCTTCTGATGTCAGCAATTAACATGATCTCATGGTGTAAGGATAAATATTACTTCATATGATGTGATAGAAATATAAACATGATGACTTTAATCGTAATGCTATACTTCGGATGAATGTTCATCACATCATTTCACAAATGTTGTGACCTCGGTATTAACAACATCCAATGTCCATGATCAGGAAACTTTGATCATCTTGTTAATCAACGAGCTAGTCTATAAGATAGGCATAACTAGGAACCTTTTACTTGTTTATTAAACACACATGTATTGACGATTCCTATCAATACGATTATAGCATGAAAAATAAGCATCTATCATATACAAGGAATACATAATAACAACTTTATTATTGCCTCTTAGGGCATATTTCCTTCAGTCTCCCACTTACACTAGAGATAATAATCTAATTCACATAGTGATAAATCTAACACCCATGGAGTTCTGGTGTTGATCATGTTTTTCCCTAGGGAGAACTTTAGTCAACGGATCTGCTACATTTAGGTCCATGTGTACTTTACAAATCTTTATATCTACATCCTTGACATGCTCGTGGATGGAGTTAAACTCGATAACGTTGCTCAAGGCGTCTACTGTTTAGTCAGGCTGCTAGGTCCCACATGTCAGCCTCTCATTAGAAGGATCGTGTGTACGATGGAATTTTTTCCTTCGCTCGCGCTACCCTGTTCCCAAGATGATAGCGATGCTCGATGCATCTACCGTCTAATCAACCTCCTAGGACACACACGTCATCCTCTCATTAGAAGAAACGTGTATATGCTGGAATTTTCTCCTCCGCTGGCACTACACCGTTCCGAGTTGATAGCGCTGCTCGACGCATCTACCATTTAACCAACCTCTTGAGCCCCACATGAAATCCTCTCATTAGAAGAAACATGTGTAGGATGGATTTTTGTTCCTTGGCTCGCGCTACCCTATTCTGAACTTGATAGCGTTGTTCGATGCATCTACCATTTATTCAGGCTGGTGGTTCCCTTATGTCAACCTCACATTAGAAGAATCGTGGGTATGATGGAAATTTTTTCTTCTCCGGCGCTACCCTGTACCGAACTAGATAACATTGCTCGACGAATCTGCCGTTTGCTCACGCTGCTGGGTCCCCCATTTGAGCCTCTCATTACAAGAAACTGTTGGTGACAGACACACGGTGGCCTTGACTTCCCCAACCGCAGACAGCTCGGGTTAGCACCAGCTTAAACTGATCACTCGAAGTTGTATGCTTCCGTACAATGAAATTAGTACATGCCGCGATTAGCACCAACATGTGGCATTGTCATCATGCAAAAAGGCTCAGAATTCGCACATTTTAGTTCATAGTTTTGAACACAATAATACAACCAGTTTGTACACTAGCACAGACAGTACAATGTCAGCACATCCGAGCTTGACCTTTTCATGTCACATCAGAGCTTGAGTTGTTCATTTAACATACAGAAGAATGACAAAGGATACATACTGTATTGAAAAAGTAATTTCACGGTAGCGCCAAAAGTAAGCCATGTATTAGAGATAATATGGGGTCTTTGTAAACAATTTATATTTTTTGGAAGGGTGTCCATTAACTCTTTTTTAGAATATCGGCATAAACATTTGCGGATATCATCCTAGGGCGTCTCGTCCCAGTTATGGCTTGTTTCGTAGCCCTGTAAGAAGAAGTGACCTACTTTTCCCTATTCGCTAAGAGGAAAGAAGGAATATTCCTCTCAAAACAGAAAGTTGCACGAGGTGTGATGGTTCAAAAAAAATGCACGAGTCGCATATATAAAAGCCAGTAATAGTACTGAAAACTATAGTACAGAAATCATGCTACGAAATAAGCACGACTACATGGATTATACCGTGGAAGGCAATACTAAATACAAAAGCACGACATGGCTCATATAAAATGATTCAAGATGGCCACTAAAACTAGTGTACTAACAGTCAACTGTTGAACTACGATGCAAAAAAGATGATACAACGATACACCAGAAAGATCCACATCTCATTCTAGGGATGGCACAACGAGCATACCTAACCTAAACTAGGCCTAAACCAGATTGCCGCCTATCGCACACAGTTCCAACCATCTTTGGGAAGGCTGATAACTACCACAGGCTCACCTTGAGTTGACTGGAGGTTGTAGCGTTTAATCTGAGGGAATTGTATTCCGTGAAATCTCCTGTATGTTGTGTACACACAGTTTTTCCTCATGAATTGGAACAATGTGCCAACAGCAGCCTTGCATCCGCGTTTCTTCGTCATCTTGTCAATGATTGGATAATTGAGACCGAGAAACAGAGGGTTGTCTCCCAGGCTGTTAACCTGCCTCCAAACAATGACCCCTGGAGGTCTAGCAGAGCTAGGATCCTCTTCAAAAATGTAGACACGAGAGGCACGATATAGGCGTAGGTTAGTCCTATTTTGAGCATGAGTATTGA
This sequence comes from Avena eriantha, assembly GCA_910589775.1. Lineage (NCBI taxonomy): Eukaryota > Viridiplantae > Streptophyta > Magnoliopsida > Poales > Poaceae > Avena > Avena eriantha. The sequence continues at coordinate 400,904,210 of OU342744.1, read as the reverse complement.
TTTCACCCTCTTAGCCATGGGAAACCCCCATACCATACGTTGTAATTATGATCATAAAGCGTTCACCATCAGCCAATCGAGCGAGGAACCACATGCCTGGCTGATCATTCAGAATAGGTGATGGGATTACAAATGGAAGCTCCTCATTTCCTGCAACATCCGAATTCGAGACAAAAAGTGCATTACTGGCATACATATTCTAACACTAGCATTCTTCATTGTTCATGCTAACAGTGTGAATAGGCATATCCTGACAATAATATTACTCAATAAATTAACAACATTAGGAATTGCATTTCTTACTCTGCTATTCCGAATATTTGGATTTCTTGCTTATCTTAGTTTCCTAGTTGTTGTAAGTTTCAAAAGAGGAAGCGCCACTTTTTTGATATAGAGGCATGTCCACTTGAATCCTATAGGATTAGATGCCTACAGTATTTTGGATCAAGGGGTGTTTGATTGCATAGGAAAACCAAAGGAATTGTACAAAGAGGTTGGAGTGGATGGAAATTTTCCTCCAAAATAGAGTGCAAATGAATCCTTTGAGGGAATTCCCAAGGATTATACTCTTTTGAATCAAACAACATTTTATAGAAAAAATCCTAAGGATCCAAATCCTACAAAAATCCTACACAATTCCTCTGAATCCCAAGGCAAAATCCAGAAAGGAAATATTGGTGTCCTACAAAAATCCTATGTGGTTCCTACAATCTGGTTCCTACACAATTCCTACAATATATTTTTGGAAGGCATATTACTGGTACTAATTCATTACTTGCAATGGTTCATTCATTTTTTAGGACATGAAGCGTGTGCTCATTTAGTCATACGAAAGGTAAAAGATAAACAAGGTAGTTAAAGAACAATTTCATTGAATCACTCACAATGTATCATCATGGAACTAGATTTACCTTCTGATGTGGGATCCATGTAGTAGGTGCAGCCTTGACATGTGACCGCAAAAATGAGGCCACCGTGTTCAATGGCATCATAGCAATGTTGTATTCCAAGACCTGAATGCTCCAGACATCTCCAAACTTGGCTACCGCCTTCCAGGTAGGCAATTTCACCGTCGAAAAATGTGAGGAGCTTATAGTCTGTGTAACCCCCAGCTTCTGTGGGCACTCTGCAGATTACGATCTTCAATAGCTCAAGAGATCCATCCCACGGCTTATTGAACTTTTCTCCATACATGCAAATTTGCCAAAAAAAACTTTTGAAATGTGAATGAGTCAGAAATGACTACATGTAACCAAGGGAACCCTGGCTGGCTACTAGCATTACAGGTTATATACTGGATGTGAGGCTGCCGCAATGTCACAAGTATCCGTCGATGGAAGGTCGATTACTCGATAGGTGTAGATGTTCGCTAGGCACCAGGCCCCGCGCTGGTCCACCACGGCGAGCCAGTCGCCTTTCATGCCAACCCAGAACTTTTCGTGCATGAAGGGCAGGATGGCGGTGCGCCGAGGATGGTCGAGGGGCACCACGTCGTACACCATGTCCTGCAGATGATGTACCCTCGTATCATCATAGTGGTCGTCGAACCAATAAGCACGCTGAGGCATCAGTAGGAAGGGTTCATTCCAATGGTGAACAGTCCATTTCGTACCTTCGTTGTTGGCAATACGATCGTACACCAGCTTGCAGCATGTGGCTAGCCTAACAGTGCTGGAAATGTCCATACGCTGAACGATAAGGTGATCCCACTTGCATCGCCCGCTGAGATTCGAGTCGGCCATCACAGCCGGATGGATTTAGGCGGATGCCAAGTGCGACTGGGGTTTTCTGCAGGAGGAGAGGAGCGTTAGAAGAGAGAGCGTGGGGGAGATCGTGGGTGGAGTGGGGACTGGGGAAGAAGATGGAGAGGCAAAGAAAAAAACAAGGGAGTATATTTTACTTGCTTGCTACGTCTAGTCAACAGCAGCATCGAGGACACCACCGCCTAGACTTCACTATATGTTAGACTAACACGCCACACAGCTAGTAATTTTACAATACTCCTACTTACTACATATCAGAGGTGCAGTATTGTCTAGTCACATCAGTTTGACAAGAGGGTTTTATTTTTACAGCTTCCATTTCAATATAGTGTACTAGTATTTTCATCGGAAAATAGGAGGACGAACTACTACTAGAAGTAGTAGCCGCGACATGGACACATGTACTTTCATCTTGTTCCCCTACATGCAAAAGTCGTAGCATAGAACCAAAGATATATACACCGGATATAATGCACAGTATGGGCGTGTCCGTGGTATTTTTGGCATGCTGCATGTGTTCATATATGTTCTAATACAAGGTACATGGAATTACACATGTACAACATGCAACCGCGCAGCAAAATAAGAGACGTGCACGGACACCAGATTTCGCTCAAGTCAGGTAACATTGACTTTGTGTGGCTCTGATTCATTGACATGTGGGCCCCGTTAAGGTCGGCTCCACCTGCTAGTGAGAATCTGCATGCACCATGCGCTTGGATCCACTAGGTACGTCCACGGCGGAAATTACAATTTGCAACTAGTTGTACCCGTAACAAGCTGTTGCATGTGGCACTTCCAAGTTTCAGAAAATGTGAAATAAATCATGAACATAGATCATATTTATATAGTTCATCTATAAATTTCCATCCCAAAATATATTACTAGTACATGGTGTGGCCACCACAAAATGAACAAGTGAACACAAGATATTGTTCACTTAGGTTTTTTCTTTTTCATTGACACATGTCACATAAGACCTTATTGTGGGACCGAATATTGTATATGCATAAGATACAATATAGCCAATGTTCCAGATTTATTTGACATTTTTTGAGAACTCGAAAGTCCAACAAATAATAAAGGGGTGCGAGCGCAACGAGTTGCAGAATATTCAACCTGCACTTACTAAAACTATGGCTTGCATACAAAAGGAGTTTGATCAAATCGTAGGCCTTGCACTACATTGTGGCAAAAAGAGTGTTAGAGTATAGCAAGTTAATGGCTGAGGCCATACGATACAAATAAGGTGAAGGAATAATTCAAGATACGCAAATCCCTATTCCATATGATCTCCCTTGAACCGTTAATTATGCAGGTTCCAATCCTTCGCGTTGGCCAAGCTTGGGACGAACCACAACGAAGTCTGCTGCCAATTCCAGCCAATGTTTTTTTTGAGGGAAATTCCAGCCAATGTTGGTTGAGAAACCAACAACGGCATCTTAAGTATTCATACTGATGCGGCATATTTCAGGATAAATATTAAATCCACCGAGCCTAACTGCATGTGGTGAGGTGTATACACAGTTGCTCCTCGTTAGATCTCTAGGGCCAAGTCCTGCCGCACCAACTGGAATGGTAATTGGTTAGTTCAATCCAAGGAAGATAGAAAATGCTCCAAGGTCTAAAACCCTCCGCCATTGCCTTAGTGGAAGTAACCTACTAGTGTCAATCGAGAACACATGGCAGCAAAAAAAAGTAGAATAGGTGTGAATATTGCGGCCATGATGATATCCAACATTTTCAGCGATAGGATAAGTAGTGTCATACCGCCTGGCACTAACGCCTATAGTATTGATCAGAATAAGGCTACCACCATCAGGAGATCTTGCTAACCACCACAGATCAGGATTGTACTCATGATTACCTTCTAATTCAGGTGGCACCGGAAGACACACAAGACCTTGCAAGGAAAGCACATTCAAAGGTAAGATGAGCAAAATTTGAATGAGGAAGATTGAAGATTTAAGGATGGAAATTTTACCCCATGCCTGAGGATCCCATGCATAAACATTGCCAATCTGAGTTACAGCATAGACAACTCCGTTGTGGATAATTGCATCGCGGTAGCTGAACATGCTGAACAGGTTCTCAAGAACCATCCACATACCATGAGAACCATCAATGAAGGAAATTACCGTGTCGAAGATGGCTAGGGCAGAGAAATCCTTATAGTTCCCAACAGCTGTGGGAACTCGGCAAATGGTTATCTTCAGTAGATTAGTAGGCTGATCAGCCGCGATAAACTTAAGTACCTCAGGTGTGGCCTCAAAATCGAAGATCGCTGGTAGAGGAATCCGGCGACGAGTGAACACATTCACAAGCTCCTAATTCCAGGCCAGGCCAACAGTGGCGATCCAATCTCCATTGGCGCCTTCCCACTTCTTACCCTCACAATGTGGCATCACAACATTGGATTAGGACCTGTCCAGCGGTATCAGCTCGCACAAGGTCCACCCGAACTTCTTTTGTGGCTTCTGCTTGCCCCTGTCGCAATAGTAGCTGCCCCTGTAGAACTGCTTCATGCGATTGTCGCGGTAGAAGACATTGTACTCACGTTGTACCTCAGTTGAGTGAGAGTGAAGAACACATGGGAGACCAAACGGATGAGATTTCGACAGGGATGCACTATGTGTTGCTGAGTAAAGATAATGTTTGCAGCAGGCGACAAGGCTCGCGTTGGTGATGACGTTTGCAAGCACGGGATGGAGCTGTACTATCATGGCAGAGAGACAGTTTGGAGTATACTCGGAGCTCCTCTTGCCGAACATAATAATCCTTGGATCTTCTACATTCATGATTGTGTGCAGTCACATTTGGAAAAACTACTACTATACTACTACTACTGTAACTAATAAACACAAAAGGTTCCACCGGTAATTAAGAAACCAAAACTGGAATACTACCACTCTCGAACTCTTGTGTAGTACAACAACAAAATGCTCACAAAATGGGCTACCAGTACGGCAGTACCATCTGTACACCCACACCCTGCCACCTCAAATAATCTTGCCTGCCACACCGCCAATTTCCTCTCCCCTGTCGGCCTCTACACCCCTGTTACCAGACCCAAAATCAACCATCTCCCAGTTCAATTAAGAAAAAAAATCGACAATATCTCAAAAAAATTCAACCATCCACCAAAACAAAATCCATTGTCTAATGTTTCCCATTCATTATGAACGGACAGTCACAATTTCTCGAGCGCTGCACGGGAGTAGTAGTCTTCTGAGCTACTGGTTGTTGCTCTGCCAAAGCACGCGCCTGTAAGCAGCAGAAGAATTTATTCTCTGTCAGTGATGGAAGAAGATCGACGATATACAGTACCAAATCAACAAGTCTGTGGCTTTATCCGTTTGACCAGTGAGAGCCGACATGAGTGGTGAACAGCTTGAAGCGTAGCGGAATAGGTGCCTTGAAGGCATACAGTACGTACACCTCCATTCTGATTTAGGATGGTCACATAGTGCTAAATAACTTGGACTACTCCAGTAACTTGCACATGTACCTTCATCATAGTGGGTAACAACATGTGTGTAGTGTCACGCAAAGGCCTAATTAATTACATTGTACTCCCTCCGTTTAGAAATATAAGAAATTTTAGCTTTGTGAATCGAATGTATCGAGACAGCTTTTAGTGTATGGGTTGACAGAGGTTAAGAGTGAAACTATACACCAAAAGGCATCTAGATACATTCATTTCACAAAGCTAAAGCGCCTTATATTTCTGAATGGAGGGAGTAGAATCATATACTACTAGTCTTGGTATGTGTGATGTTATGGTAACTAGCTAAGTTATTATATCACTTTTTTTTCATTAATTAAATTTGAAAATACATTTAATTTGAGACAAGTATCTACGCATACTTGTAGTTCAAGTTTGTCAAGATGCAAAATCTTAGGAAGAATTTGAACCTCTTGTCAAAACTCTCTGTTGTTTCTCATACGGACTATATTAATTGACTGTCTGATGGGTGCCTCAAAATGCATTTTATTAAAACTTTTAAAGCAACCTACAATTTACTTGTAGTTCAAATTTGACCTAATTTTGATGAATCTACATAGAGTCATTCAAGTGGCGAAGTTAGCTAGGAAGTTTGAAAACTCATAAAACATAGGAATCGTTAGTATAACATGTTGGTCCACTATATATACTAGTAAGTTGCACATGACTTTTACGTGAGACTCAGGTAGTAGACGCATGACATATCATCACTATATACAATTATAATTGGTAAAACACAAAAAATTATAAATTCGATCAACATCTATAAAGTATGGGTGTATATTTGGCCCTTGTACATTGAATCATCATGTAGAAGTCAAAGATTATTACCTACCTAACACATGAAATTTTTGATAACATGGTCTAGAGAAACAAGGGAGAAGATTCTAGTATGATGGAGAATTGTGTTTTGAGGTTTGTGCATAGCATTCATTATGCCGAAGACTATCAATAGAATCTTCTAGATGCTAGAATGCAAAATAAGATCCAATGGCTAGAAAAGCTGGGATTCGTGAGTCTTGGTCAACATTCAAAATTATTTGTACACTATATAGTGGTTTGTAATGAAGACTATCAATAGAATCTTCAAGATGCTAGAATGGAAAAGCAGATCAAACAATTAGAAATGTTGGGATTCACGAATCATGATCCAACGGTCAATATTCGAAGTTGTTTGTACACTATATAGTGGTAAGATCATGTAGAAGTCAACGATTATTACCTACTAGTAAGTTGCACATGAGACTCAGATAATAGATGTATGAGATATCATCACTATATAAAATTATAATTTGTAAAGCACAAAAAATAATAAATTTGATCAGCATCTATAAAGTATTAGTGTATATTTGGTCCTTGTACTTTGTATCATCATGTGTAGAAGTCAAAGATTATTAGCTACCTAACACATAAATTTTTTGATAACATGATCTCGAGAAACAAGGGAGAAGATTCTAGTATGATAGAGAAGTGTGGTTTGAGGTTTGTGCATAGCATTCATTATGCGGAAGACTATCAATAGAATCTTCTAGATGCTAGAATGGAAAAGAAGATCCAATGGCTAGAAATGCTGGGATTCGAGAGTCTTGGTCAACATTCAAAGTTATTCGTACACTATATAGTGTTTTGTAATGAAGACTATCAATAGAATCTTCAAGATGCTAGAATGGAAAAGCAGATCCAACAATTAGAAATGTTGTGATTCACGAGTCTTGATCCAACGGTTAATATTCAAAGTTGTTTGTACACTATATAGTAGTAAGATCATGTAGAAGTCAACGATTATTAGCTACTAGTAAGTTGTACATGAGACTCAGATAGTAGACATATGACATATCATCACTATATAAAATTATAATTTGTAAATCACAAAAAATAATAAATTTAATTAGCATCTATAAAGTATGAGTTTATATTTGGTCCTTGTACTTTGTATCATCATGTGTAGAAGTGAAAGATTATTAGCTACCTAACACATGAAATTTTTGAAAACATGATCTCGAGAAACAAGGGAGAAGATTCTAGTATGATGGAGAAGTGTGTTTTGAGGTTTGTGCATAGCATTCATTACGCCAAAGACTATTAATAGAATCTTCTAGATGCTAGAATGGAAAGCTGGGATTCGCGAGTCTTGGTCAGCATTCATAGTTATTAGTACACTATATTGTGGTTTGTAATGAAGACTATCAATAGAATCTTCAAGATGCTACATTGGAAAAGCAGATCCAACAATTAGAAATGTTGGGATTCATGAGACTTGATCCAACGGTCAATATTCAAAGTTGTTTTTACACTATATAGTGGTAAGATCATGTAGAAGTCAACTATTATTAGCTACTAGTAAGTTGCACATGAGACTCAGATAATAGACGTATGACATATAATCACTATATAAAATTATAATTTGTAAAGCACAAAAAATTATAAATTTGATCTGCATCTATAAAGTATGAGTGTATATTTGGTCCTTGTACTTTGTATCATCATCTGTAGAAGTCAAAGATTATTAGCTACCTAACACATAATGTTTTTGATAACATGATCTCGAGAAACAAGGGAGAAGATTCTAGTATTATAGAGAATTGTGGTTTGAGGTTTGTGCATAGCATTCATTATGCCAAAGACTAGCAATAGAATCTTCTAAATGGTAGAATGGAAAAGAAGATCCAATGGCTAGAAAAGCGGGGATTCACGAGTCTTGGTCAACATTCAAAGTTATTCGTACACTATATAGTGGGTTGTAATGAAGACTATCAATAGAATCTTCAAGATGCTAGAATGGAAAAGAAGATCCGACAATTAGAAATGTTGGGATTCACGAGTTTTGATCCAACGGTTAATATTCAAAGTTGTTTGTATACTATATAGGGGTAAGATCATGTAGAAGTCAACGATTATTAGCTACTAGTAAGTTGCACATGAGACTCAGATAGTAGACATATGACATATCATCACTATATAAAATTATAATTTGTAAAGCACAAAAAATTATAAATTTGATCAGCATCTATAAAGTATGAGTTTATATTTGGTCCTTGTACTTTGTATCATCATGTGTAGAAGTCAAATATTATTAGCTACCTAACACATGAAATTTTTGATAACATGATCTCAAGAAACAAGGGATAAGATTCTTGTATGATGGAGAAGTGTGTTTTGAGGTTTGTGCATAGCATTCATTATGCCGAAGACTATCAATAGAATCTTCTAAATGGTAGAATGGAAAAGAAGATCCAATGGCTAGAAAAGCGGGGATTCACGAGTCTTGGTCAACATTCAAAGTTATTCGTACACTATATAGTGGGTTGTAATGAAGACTATCAATAGAATCTTCAAGATGCTAGAATGGAAAAGAAGATCCGACAATTAGAAATGTTGGGATTCACGAGTTTTGATCCAACGGTTAATATTCAAAGTTGTTTGTACACTATATAGGGGTAAGATCATGTAGAAGTCAACGATTATTAGCTACTAGTAAGTTGCACATGAGACTCAGATAGTAGACATATGACATATCATCACTATATAAAATTATAATTTGTAAAGCACAAAAATAAATAAATTTGATCAGCATCTATAAAGTATGAGTTTATATTTGGTCCTTGTACTTTGTATCATCATGTGTAGAAGTCAAAGATTATTAGCTACCTAACACATGAAATTTTTGATAACATGATCTCAAGAAACAAGGGATAAGATTCTTGTATGATGGAGAAGTGTGTTTTGAGGTTTGTGCATAGCATTCATTATGCCGAAGACTATCAATAGAATCTTCTAGATGCTAGAATGGAAAAGAAGATCCAATGGCTAGAAAAGCTGGGATTCGCGAGTCTTGGTCAACATTCAAAGTTATTCGTACACTATATAGTGGTTTGTAAAGAAGACTATCAATAGAATCTTCAAGATGCTAGAATGGAAAAGCATATCCAACAATTAGAAATGTTGGGATTCACGAGTCTTGATCCAATGGTTAATATTCAAAGTTGTTTGTACACTATATAGTGGTAAGATCATGTAGAAGTCAACGATTATTAGCTACTAGTTAGTTGCACATGAGACTCAGATAGTTGACATATGACATATCATCACTATATAAAATTATAATTTGTAAAGCACAAAAAATAATAAATTTAATCAACATCTATAAAGTATGAGTTTATATTTGGTCCTTGTACTTTGTATCATCATGTGTAGAAGTCAAATATTATTAGCTACCTAACACATGAAATTTTTGATAACATGATCTCGAGAAACAAGGGAGAAGATTCTAGTATGATGGAGAAGTGTGTTTTGAGGTTTGTGCATAGCATTCATTATGCCAAAGACTATCAATAGAATCTTCTAGATGCTAGAATGGAAAGCTGGGATTCGCGAGTCTTGGTCAGCATTCAAAGTTATTCGTACACTAGATGGTGGTTTGTAATGAAGACTATCAAAAGAATCTTCAAGATGCTAGAATGGAAAAGCAGATCCAACAATCAGAAATGTTGGGATTCACGAGACTTAATCCAACGGTCAATATTCAAAGTTGTTTGTACACTATATAGTGGTAAGATCATGTAGAAGTCAACGATTATTAGCTACTAGTAAGTTGCACATGAGACTCAGATAATAGACGTATGACATATAATCACTATATAAAATTATAATTTGTAAAGCACAAAAAATTATAAATTTGATCTGCATCTATAAAGTATGAGTGTATATTTGGTCCTTGTACTTTGTATCATCATGTGTAGAACTCAAAGATTATTAGCTACCTAACACATGAAATTTTTGATAACATGATCTCAAGAAACAAGGGATAAGATTCTAGTATGATGGAGAAGTGTGTTTTGAGGTTTGTGCATAGCATTCATTATGCCGAAGACTATCAATAGAATCTTCTAGATGCTAGAATGGAAAATAAGATCCAATGGCTAGAAAAGCTGGGATTTGCGAGTCTTTGTCAACATTCAAAGTTATTCATACACTATATAGTGGTTTGTAATGAAGACTATCAATAGAATCTTCAAGATGCTAGAATGGAAAAGCAGATCCAACAATTAGAAATGTTGGGATTCACGAGTCTTGATCCAACGGTTAATATTCAAAGTTGTTTGTACACTATATAGTGGTAAGATCATGTAGAAGTCAATGATTATTAGCTACTAGTAAGTTGCACATGAGACTCAGATAGTAGACATATGACTTATCATCACTATATAAAATTATAATTTGTAAAGCACAAAAAATAATAAATTTAATCAGCATCTATAAAGTATGAGTTTATATTTGGTCCTTGTACTTTGTATCATCATGTGTAGAAGTCAAAGATTATTAGCTACCTAACACATGAAATTTTTCATAAAATGATCTCGAAAAACAAGGGAGAAGATTCTAGTATGATGGAGAAGTGTGTTTTGAGGTTTGTGCAGAGCATTCATTATGCCAAAGACTATCAATAGAATCTTCTAGATGCTAGAATGGAAAGCTGGGATTCGCGAGTCTTGGTCAACATTCAAAGTTATTTGTACACTATATGGTGATTTCTAATGAAGACTATCAATAGAATCTTCAAGATGCTAGAATGGAAAAGCTGATCCAACAATTAGAAATGTTGGGATTCACGAGTCTTGATCCAACGGTTAATATTCAAAGTTGTTTGTACACTATATAGTGCTAAGATCATGTAGAAGTCAACGATTATTAGCTACTAGTAAGTTCCACATGAGACTCAGATAGTAGACATATGACTTATCATCACTATATGAAATTATAATTTGTAAAGCACAACAAATAATAAATGTGATCAGCATCTATAAAGTATGAGTGTATATTTGGTCCTTGTACTTTGTATCATCATGGGTAGAAGTCAAAGATTATTAGCTACCTAACACATGAAATTTTTGATAACATGATCTCAGGAAACATGGGATAAGATTCTAGTATGATGGAGAAGTGTGTTTTGAGGTTTGTGCATAGCATTCATTATGCCGAAGACTATCAATAGAATCTTCTAAATGCTAGAATGGAAAAAAGATCCAATGGCTTGAAAAGCTGGTATTCGAGAGTCTTGGTCAACATTCAAAGTTATTCGTACACTATATAGTGGTTTGTAATGAAGAATATCAATAGAATCTTTAAGATGCTAGAATGGAAAAGCAGATCCAACAATTAGAAATGTTGGGATTCACGAGTCTTGATCCAATGGTTAATATTCAAAGTTGTTTTTACACTATATAGTGGTAAGATCATGTAGAAGTCAATGATTATTAGCTACTAGTAAGTTGCACATGAGACACAGATAGTTGACATATGACATATCATCACTATTTAAAATTATAATTTGTAACGCACAAAAAATAATAAATTTGATCAGCATCTATAAAGTATTAGTTTATATTTGGTCCTTGTACTTTGTATCATCATGTGTAGAAGTCAAATATTATTAGCTACCTAACACATGAAATTTTTGATAACATGATCTCGAGAAACAAGGGAGAAGATTCTAGTATGATGGAGAAGTGTGTTTTGAGGTTTGTGCATAGCATTCATTATGCCAAAGACTATCAATAGAATCTTCTAGATGCTAGAATGGAAAGCTGGGATTCGCGAGTCTTGGTCAGCATTCAAAGTTATTCGTACACTAGATGGTGGTTTGTAATGAAGACTATCAAAAGAATCTTCAAGATGCTAGAATGGAAAAGCAGATCCAACAATCAGAAATGTTGGGATTCACGAGACTTGATCCAACGGTCAATATTCAAAGTTGTTTGTACACTATATAGTGGTAAGATCATGTAGAAGTCAACGATTATTAGCTACTAGTAAGTTGCACATGAGACTCAGATAATAGACGTATGACATATAATCACTATATAAAATTATAATTTGTAAAGCACAAAAAATTATAAATTTGATCTGCATCTATAAAGTATGAGTGTATATTTGGTCCTTGTACTTTGTATCATCATGTGTAGAACTCAAAGATTATTAGCTACCTAACACATGAAATTTTTGATAACATGATCTCAAGAAACAAGGGATAAGATTCTAGTATGATGGAGAAGTGTGTTTTGAGGTTTGTGCATAGCATTCATTATGCCAAAGACTATCAATAGAATCTTCTAGATGCTAGAATGGAAAATAAGATCCAATGGCTAGAAAAGCTGGGATTTGCGAGTCTTTGTCAACATTCAAAGTTATTCATACACTATATAGTGGTTTGTAATGAAGACTATCAATAGAATCTTCAAGATGCTAGAATGGAAAAGAAGATCCAACAATTAGAAATGTTGGGATTCACGAGTCTTGATCCAACGGTTAATATTCAAAGTTGTTTGTACACTATATAGTGGTAAGATCATGTAGAAGTCAACGATTATTAGCTACTAGTAAGTTGCACATGAGACTCAGATAGTAGACATATGACTTATCATCACTATATAAAATTATAATTTGTAAAGCACAAAAAATAATAAATTTAATCAGCATCTATAAAGTATGAGTTTATATTTGGTCCTTGTACTTTGTATCATCATGTGTAGAAGTCAAAGATTATTAGCTACCTAACACATGAAATTTTTCATAACATGATCTCGAAAAACAAGGGAGAAGATTCTAGTATGATGGAGAAGTGTGTTTTGAGGTTTGTGCAGAGCATTCATTATGCCAAAGACTATCAATAGAATCTTCTAGATGCTAGAATGGAAAGCTGGGATTCGCGAGTCTTGGTCAACATTCAAAGTTATTTGTACACTATATGGTGATTTCTAATGAAGACTATCAATAGAATCTTCAAGATGCTAGAATGGAAAAGCTGATCCAACAATTAGAAATGTTGGGATTCACGAGTCTTGATCCAACGGTTAATATTCAAAGTTGTTTGTACACTATATAGTGCTAAGATCATGTAGAAGTCAACGATTATTAGCTACTAGTAAGTTCCACATGAGACTCAGATAGTAGACATATGACTTATCATCACTATATGAAATTATAATTTGTAAAGCACAACAAATAATAAATGTGATCAGCATCTATAAAGTATGAGTGTATATTTGGTCCTTGTACTTTGTATCATCATGGGTAGAAGTCAAAGATTATTAGCTACCTAACACATGAAATTTTTGATAACATGATCTCAGGAAACATGGGATAAGATTCTAGTATGATGGAGAAGTGTGTTTTGAGGTTTGTGCATAGCATTCATTATGCCGAAGACTATCAATAGAATCTTCTAAATGCTAGAATGGAAAAAAGATCCAATGGCTTGAAAAGCTGGTATTCGAGAGTCTTGGTCAACATTCAAAGTTATTCGTACACTATATAGTGGTTTGTAATGAAGAATATCAATAGAATCTTTAAGATGCTAGAATGGAAAAGCAGATCCAACAATTAGAAATGTTGGGATTCACGAGTCTTGATCCAATGGTTAATATTCAAAGTTGTTTTTACACTATATAGTGGTAAGATCATGTAGAAGTCAATGATTATTAGCTACTAGTAAGTTGCACATGAGACACAGATAGTTGACATATGACATATCATCACTATTTAAAATTATAATTTGTAACGCACAAAAAATAATAAATTTGATCAGCATCTATAAAGTATTAGTTTATATTTGGTCCTTGTACTTTGTATCATCATGTGTAGAAGTCAAAGATTATTAGCTACCTAACACATGAAATTTTTGGTAACATGATCTCGAGAAACAAGGGAGAAGATTCTAGTATGATGGGAAGTGTGTTTTGAGGTTTATGCATAGCATTCATGATGCCGAAGTTTATCAATAGAATCATGTAGATGCTAGAATGGAAAAGAAGATCCAATGGCTAGAAAACCTAGGATTCGCGAGTCTTGGTCAACATTCAAAGTTATTTGTACACTATATGGTGGTTTCTAATGAAGACTATCAATAGAATCTTCAAGATGCTAGAATGGAAAAGCTGATCCAACAATTAGAAATGTTGGGATTCACGAGTCTTGATCCAACGGTTAATATTCAAAGTTGTTTGTACACTATATAGTGCTAAGATCATGTAGAAGTCAACGATTATTAGCTACTAGTAAGTTCCACATGAGACATAGATAGTAGACATATGACATATCATCACTATATGAAATTATAATTTGTAAAGCACAACAAATAATAAATGTGATCAGCATCTATAAAGTATGAGTGTATATTTGGTCCTTGTACTTTGTATCATCATGTGTAGAAGTCAAAGATTATTAGCTACCTAACACATGAAATTTTTGATAACATGATCTAGAGAAACAAGGGAGAAGATTCTAGTATGATGGAGAAGTGTGTTTTGAGGTTTGTGCATAGCATTCATTATGCCGAAGACTATCAATAGAATCTTCTAGCTGCTAGAATGGAAAAGAAGATCCAACAGCTAGAAATGCTGGGATTCGCGAGTCTTGATCCAAATGTCAACATTCAAAGTTATTCATACACTATATAGTGGTTCGTAATAAAGACTATCAATAGAATCTTCAAGATGCTAGAATGGAAAAGAAGATCCAACAACTTGAAATGTTGGAATTTACGACTCTTGATCTAACAGTCAATATTCAGTAAGTTGTTTGTACGCTATATAGTGGTAAAGTTAATGATTATTAGCTACTAGTAAGTTGCACAGGAGACTCGGATAGTAGACGTATGACATATCAACACTAGATAAAATTATAATTGTTAAAGCACAGAAAATTATAAATTCGATCAACATCTATAAAGTATGGGTGTATATTTGGTCCTTGTACTTTGAATCATCATGTAGAAGTCAAATATTATTAGCTACCTAACACATGAAATTTTTGATAACATGGTCTAGAGAACCAAGGGAGAAGATTCTAGTATGGTGGAGAAGTGTGTTTTGAGGTTTCTATATAGCATTCATTATGCGGAAGACTATTAGTAGAATCGCCCATATGCTAGAATGGAAAATAAGATCCAACGGCTAGAAATGCTGGGATTCGTGAGTCTTGATCCAACGGTCAACATTCAAAGTTATCCATACACTATAAAGTGGTTTTTAATGAAGACTATCAATAGAATCTTAAGGATGCTAGAATGGAAAAGAAGATCCAACGACTAGAAATGTTGGGATTCATGAGTCTTGATCCTATGGTCAATATTCAAAGCTGTTTGTACACTATATAGTGGTAAGATCATGTAGAAGTCAACGATTATCAGCTACTAGTAAGTTGCACGTGAGACATAGATAGTAGACGTATGCCATATCATCACTATATACAATTGTAATTGGTAAAGCTAAAAAAATTATAAATTCGATCAACATCTATAAAGTATGGGTGTATATTTGGTCCTTGTACTTTGTATCATCATGTAGAAGTCAAAGATTATTAGCTACCTAACACATGAAATTTTTGATGACATGATCTAGAGAAAAAACGGAGAAGATTCTATTATGATGGAGAAGTGTGTTTTGAGGTTTGTGCATAACATTCATTATGCTGAAGACTATCAATAGAATATTCTAGATGCTAGAATGGAAAACAAGATCCAACAGCTAGAAATGCTGGAATTCGCGAGTCTTGATCCAATGGTCAACATTCAAAGTTTCGTAGACTATATAGTGGTTGGTAATTAAAGACTATCAATAGAATCTTCAAGATGCTACAACGGAAAAGAAGATCCAATGACTAGAAATGTTGGGATTCGCGAGTCTTGATCCAACAGTCAATATTCAAAGTTGTTTGTACACTATATAGTGGTAAGATCATGTAGAAGTCAATGATTATTAGCTACTAGTAGGTTGCACATGAGACTCAGATAATAAACGTATGACATACCATCACTATATAAAATTATAATTGGGAAAGCACAAAAAATTATAAATTTGATCAACAACTATAAAGTATGGGTTATATTTGGTCCTTGTACTTTGTATCATCATGTGTAGAACTCAAAGATTATTAGCTACCTAACACTTGAAATTTTTGGTAATATGGTCTAGAGAAACGAGGGAGAAGATTCTAATATGATGGAGAAGTGTGTTTTGAGAGGTTTATGGATAGTGCATTCATTGTGTTCAAGAAAATCAATAGAATCTTCTAGATGCTAGAATGGAAAAGAAGATCAAACGTGTAGAAATGCTAGGATTCACGAGCCTTGATCCAACTGTCAACATTCAAAGTTATCCGTACACTATATAGTGGTAAGATAAGATAAGATAAGATCATGTAGAAGTCAACGATTATTAGCTACGAGGGAGAAGACTCTAGTATGATGGAGAAGTGTGTTTTGAGGATTGTGCATAGCATTCATTATGCTGAAGACTATCAATAGAATCTTCTAGATGCTAGAATGGAAAAGAAGATTCAACGGCTGGAAATGTTGGGATTCACGAGTCTTGATCCAACGATCAATATTCAAAGTTATCTGTACACTATATAGTGGTAATATAAGATAATATAAGATATCTCTATCTCTACAACTATAGTGGAGCAGTTTTAAATTGGATCCATAGCATCAATCCTGACACTTGGGTTGTTGGAACCAATGGTTCAGAGAAGCTCGATTCTTGTTGAATAGTACCTAGAGAAAACTCCACCATCATGTCACCACCCCCAAAATTTCATGGCACATTAGACTGTATTCTCACTACTTATACTACTATAGTGGAGCAGTTTTGAATTGGATCCATAGCACTAATCATGACCATTGGGTTGTTAGATCCAATGGTTCAGAGCAACCGGATTCGTGTTGAATCATACTCCCTCCACCAAAATATAAGGAGCCTAAGGATTAGTCAAAGTCAACATTTTTTTAAGTTTGACCATGATTATACACAAAAATATAAAAATTTAGAATTCTAAATTAATATCAATAGATTCACCATAAAGTATATTTTCTTAATATGTCCATTAAATATTTTAGATGTAGATATTTTTTTCTAAATTTTTGGTCAAATTTAGTAAGGTTTGACTTTTGACCAATCCTTAGGCGCCTTATGTTTTGGGACGAAGCGAGGGAGTACAGACCTAGATGCTATAATGGAAAAGAAGATCCAACAATTAGCAATGTTTGGATTTGCCAGTCTTGATACAACTGTTAATGTTCAAAGTTAATCTCTACACTATATGTAGTGGTATGGTACTGTAAGAGACAAGATAAAGATAAGATAGAAGTACTGCGAATGGCCAATCTAATGGTAGGTCTCATAAGAGAGAGGTGCTTGAGATTTAACACGGTCGATGGAAGTACAAGTTACATTAAGGACCTCACAAAAATGAAAATTGCATCCAACAAGTTCGTGCATTTAGCACAAGGACCCTTAAGCCGAGTAATGAAGTACTATGTGTTTTGAGGTTTGCGCATAATAGTGTTCATCGTGCTAAAGACTATCAGTACAATCTTTCTAGATGCTAAGGATGGAAAATAATATCCAACGGTTAGCAATGTTTGGATTTGACAGTGTTGATCCAACGGTCAATGTTCAAATATGTTAATCCCTACACTATTTAGTGGTGGTATGCATGGTATTTTAAGAGACAAGATAAAGATAAGATAAGAAGTACTGCGAATGGCCAATCTAATGGTAGGTCTCATAGGAGCGAGGTGATTGAGAGTTAACACGGTTGGTGAAAGTACAAGTTACATCAAGAACCTTGTAAAAAATGAAAATTCCATCCAAGTCCATGCATTTTAGAACAAGGACCCTAACACTGAGCAATGAAGTATTGTGTGTTTTTAGGTTTGCGTATACTATCGTTCATCGTGCTAAAGAGTATCAATAGATCGAATCTTTCTTGATGCTAAGAATCGAAAAAAGATCCAACAATTAACAGATTTTGGATTTGCCAGTCTTGATCCAACGGTTAATATATTCAAAGTTAATCCCAACACTATGTAGTGGTATGGTGTTGTAAGAGATATGAGACAAGATAAAAGATAAGATAAGAAGTACTACGAATGGCCAATCTAATGGTAGGTCTCATTAGAGCGAGGTGCTTGAGAGTTAACACGGTGGGTAGAATTACAATTTACATCGAGGACCTCAATAAAAATGAAAATTGCATCCAAGTCCATGCATTTATCTCAAGGACCCTGAAACCGAGTAATGAAGTATTGTGTGTTTTGAGGTTTGTGCATACTAGTGTTCATCATGCTAAAGACTATCAATAGAATCTTTATAGATTCTATGAATGGAAAAGAAGATCCAACGGTTAGCAATGTTTGGATTTGCCAGTCTTGAGATCCAACGGTCCATGTTCAAAATAAGTTAATGCCTACACTATGAAGTGGTGGTATATATGGTATTGTAAGAGATAAGAGACAAAATAAAGATAGGAAGTACTTCTAATGGCCGATCTAATGGTAGGTCTCGTAAGAGCAAGGTGCTCGAGTGGTCGGTGGAAGTACAAGTTACATCAAGGACCTCATAAAAAATGAAAATTCCATCCAAGTCTGTGCATTTGGCACAGGAATCTGAAACCGAGTAATAATGAAGTACTGTGTGTTTTGAGGTTTGTGCATACTAATGTTCATCATGCTAAAGACTATTAGTAGAATCTTTCTAGATGCTAAGAATGGAAAATAATATCCAACGGTTAGCAATGTTTGGGTTTGCTAGTCTTGATCCAAAGTTCAATGTTCAAAGTTAATTAGTTAGCAAAGTTTAACCTAATTTCATGAAATAGTGAGCAAAGTTTGACCTAATTTCATTAACTAGTTAGGATGCAAAATCTTAGCAAGAAGATGAACCTGTCATCAAAACTCTCAGTGGTTTCTGATATATATTAATTGACCCTTCCCCCGGATGGGTACCTCCAAGAGCTTTTTCGTAAAACTTTCAAAGCAACCTACAATTTACCTGTAGTAGTCCAAATTTTACCTAATTCGATAAATGGACATAGAATCATTCAAGTGGGTGAATTTAGCTAGGAAATTTGAGAACTGATAAAACATGGGAAATCGTAAGTGCATCGTATTTGTCCACTTATATGTGTGAAAACTTGGCTTGTTACATTCAGATCCATAGTCTTTGGACTTTCTTTAGGGGAAAGAACAATCTAGTCATCACTCGAAAAATTAAGACTGTTCTTTCCTAAGATAGTTGGAAACTCATACTGGCGGCATTGTCTACTACAAGAAGATGCACGTATATCTACCTCTGAAAAGACTTTTAAATCAAGAGGAATCTATTGCACTTACTTGTAGCTAAAGTTTGGCCTAGTTTTGTTAAACTAGCAAGATGCAAAATCTGAGCAAGAAGTTGAATTTGTCGTCAAAAGTCTCATTGGATGGTTTCTGATATATTAATTGTGACCCTCTGATGGGTACCTTCAAAAGCTTTTTGTAAAACTTTCACAGTAACCTACAATTTACTTATAGTAGTTAAAATTTGACCTAATTTTGATAAATCGACATAAGGTCATTCAAGTGGGCAAAGTTAGGTAGCGAGTTTGTGAATTCATAAAACACAGGAAATCGTAAGTACAATATGTTGGTCCACTATATATATATGTGTGTGAAAACTTGGCTTCTGGCATTTAGAGAATAATCTTGACATCACTCAGAAAATTGAGAAGGGTCTTTCCTGATTATTGGAAACTCACACCGACGACATTGTTTAATACAAGAAGATGCACCCATCTACCTTCAAAAAGACATTTAATTCAAGAGCAATCTATCGCGCTTACATGTAGCTCAATTTGACTTAATTTTGTTAAATTGTCAAGATGCAAAATATTAGAAAGAAGTTGAACCTATCATCAAAGCTCATAGTGGTTTCTGATATATTAATTCACCCTCTCCCCCGAAGGGTACCTCCAAAAGCTTTTTGACGAAACTTTCAAAGCAACCTACAATTTACTTGTAGTTCAAATTCGACCTAATATAATTTCGATAAATCGGGATAAAGTCATTCAAGTTGGTAGAGTTAGATAGGAAGTTTGAAAGCACATAAAACATGGATATCGTCAGTACAACATGTCGGTCCACTATATATATATATATGTCTAAAATTCTGGATTGTGGCATTCAGATCCATATTCTTCGGACTTTCTTGACAAAAATAACAACCTCTCTTGTCATCTCTCGGAAAATTGAGAATTGAGTGTTCTTTCCTGATAGTTCGAAACTCACACCAATGACATTGTTTTCTGTATATTGATTTTTTTTCAATGAGTTTACTATTTAATACTGTATATAGTTGGTCAAACTTTGTAACGTGTGACTTTGACTAAACCTAATATGTTGAGTAATACTCCCTCCATTTAGACATATAAGACGTTTTATCTTTGTGAATCGAATGTATCTAGACGTCTTTTAGATACGAACCCATACACTAAAAGGTGTCTAGATACATTTATTTTACAAAGCTAAAATGTCTTATATTTTTTAATAGAGGGAGTATTAAATAAATGGAGTATAGGATAAGATTAGGAAAACAACATTTTTTTAGAACCCTCACAAGCTTTTTCTTAGCATCACAGATCTGAATATTACATTGACACTGATGATTAACCAAACTGCAAACAGAGCAAGCCAAAATACATACGGAGTAGTAGTAGTACAACTTAACGACTTCTAGGGGGACTCGACGGTCTTCTCAGGCGACTTGGCAGCATCCTCCGCGGGCAACTTGGATGCATCCTCCGTGGTACCATCGCCAAGCAGGGACTAGTGGATGCTAGGTAGCACGCCGCTGTGCGCGATGGTAACGCTGACCAACATCTTGCTATCCTTCACGGCTTGCCCGACTAGCTCCAGCACCTCAGCGGTGAGGTACTCGAGAACGGCCGCGAGATAGACGGGAGCCCCGAAGCCTATGCGCTGGGAGTACCGACCCTCCTCGAGGTAGCGCCTGATCCGGCCGACGGGGAAATGCAGCCCGACCTTCACGGACCTTGACACCCTCTTCTTCTTGCGGATGCCTGGTGCGAGACTGTCTCTTGGAGTGTCCAGAGCAGGATTTGGAAGCTGACGACATGTCTTCTTATTTCTCCATGGCCTTTGTCGCCGCCACCTAGGTCTTGTTCTTCCCACGGGGAGCTCCGGTCTCGGAGCCATAGCTGCAAAGGCTAAGAGGAAGAAAGGTTAATTGTAGAGGGCCGGTGAAGGTGCCTAGGTCCCTTGTATTGAAACTTTAATAGACCCGTGTTTACTATTTTACAAGTATGAATTTTTAATAGGAGTACTACTAAAAGGCTATGTGCATGTTTCCTTATTTTCTTTCACTTTTTTGAAACATGGTCAGATGTGTCAGCATGAAAATTCATACAAAGAAGTTGTATCTTTCAAAACAATAGTCAGTTTTCAGTATGACTGCGTACGTACAATAATTAGTACTATATGAATTTCTGACAAATTTACAAGCAATCTATCACGCACTTGTAGTTCAAAATTTACCTACTTTGGTTTTATTGACAAAATGTGATTTAATTATGCGAAATTAGCTAGAAGGCCTGAAAATTCATGAAACTTGTTAACCATGAAACATACTCTATTTTTTGTGAAATTTAGTGTGTTGTGCCATTTGGAGCCATACTCTTTGCCTTTTCATTAAAAAATAATTATATGTGGCACTTCTAAAATAATTTAACAAAATTCTATACATAAAAGTTGAATAGTCCAATTAAAAACATTAGTATGCCATGCCAAGATGCACCCTGTCTACCCGAAATGGACACGACCTTTGTCATTATTTAACTTGAGCCAAGTATTTTAACACATCGCTGGTCATATTGTGAAGAAGTGTTTTTAAACCTTGTCAAAATTCATGTTTATCATTTACGGAAGAGGATACCATACATAAGTGCTTAACATTTTTTATTGTTTTCTTTACTTTTCTTTAATTTATCCCAATAAACGGGATGAGTAATGCAGATATGACCTTGACATTGGTAACTTGGCTTAAAATGTGAACAATGTTCATACATGGTTATGACCATATTTTATAGCGAGTTTTTGGAAAGTTTTCCAAATCCATGTTTGTAGTTTTCGTCCAAACAAGCACAAATATAAGAGGACACCATTTAAGTTTCAGCTATGTATCATTACCACACCACCCTCCCGCAAGAAAAACTATGTATCATGACACACATTGAAATAAGTATTTTCATATAGTACTAACATGCGGTGCAAATTATCTATATTTTGCTAGAATACATTCAGTGCACTCTAAGCCAAATTATCCGGACGTACTTAATTACTAAAAACAAATCCTATCACTTGGAAATTGAAAATCATTTTTCTAAAAGTTCGGAACTCTCATTGACAACATTATTTACCAAAGCCAAGATGCTTCATAGAATGAGATATAGTACACTGCACGCCTCTTCTCTGTACGCCATTTAATTTTGCACTCGGGCATGCTTCTTCGGTGGGGGGAAGAGACCTCCTGGTCGTTGTCCTCGGCCTCCTCCCTGTCATCGTCCTTGGCCTCCTCCCTGTCATCATCTTTGGCCTCCTCCATGTCGTCGTCTTTGGCCTCCTCCTCAAGGTTGACCTCCTCTTCCTCCTCTTCCTCAGTCTAATCTTCTGTCTTATCGGACTCGCTCGACGTTGGTGGTGGTGTCCCTTCGAAAAGGCGCTACCAGTGGCTATGTTCTTCATCAGAGGAGTCAGACGGCGGTGGCAGCCATGGCCCGTCGACTGAGTCTAGGCTTCTAGGTGGATTTTTGGGGCCTGTCCCATTTGTCAGGTCAATCGACGTGTTTTGGAGAGAGTTGTCATACGACATTTTGGAAGGAAATAGAGAGAGATCGAGTTCTATGAAACTGTGGGTTGGGTGAACCTTGGGGTGTGTATTGTTACAATTTATAATGTCTATTTATAGTCATGCTTGTGTTAATACCCTGAAAACTATCCCAAAATATCATAAATAGATTGTACTAGACTCGTCCCATCAACAAAAAAAGGATTATACCAGACTTGTCGGTTCTTGATTTTTCTCGGCCCAGAGAATTCAGCAGGTGCCCCGCTTTATCCAAAAATGAAGAGAATCATGCAGATCATGCTGAATTACTCGGTGTATCTTACTTCCTCCGTTAAAAATTAAGTGTCTATAGTAGTACATACTTATCTAGCTACAGTACTACTAGATATGTATACTCTTCACAAAGTTGCGTCACCGAACTTGATTGATCGTGATATGGTGTGGGCCTCATCTTTTTCTGCACTGCTGCATCTCAGACTAGAAGTATAATCATCGCGTGAAAGCTTACACGGGAAGGAAGGAGAAATGGAGAGGATAGTGGATGGATGGTGAGAGGGAGCGAAGGAGAGAGAAAATCTACTACTACGTAGTATGTGTACTAGTACCGCGTATCACGACCCATCGTAATATGTACTAACTTTTAGCCGAAATTAGATAGGAACCATGATCAACTATAGTATTTGTGAAACCATATGCTTTTGGAATTCTAAACCATATTATTTGGACTTTCTTCACAAAAAAACATCACCGTCCTCACTAGGAAAATTAAAATTCTTTTTTTCCTAATTATTGGAAACTCCCACATGCAACAATGCTTACTCTGCCAAAATACACCCATCTACCAAACTATCATGGGAAC
The DNA here is from genome assembly GCA_910589775.1 of Avena eriantha. Classification (NCBI taxonomy): domain Eukaryota; kingdom Viridiplantae; phylum Streptophyta; class Magnoliopsida; order Poales; family Poaceae; genus Avena; species Avena eriantha. The sequence goes on along the minus strand of OU342744.1, from coordinate 400,880,405 downwards.
TCTATCAAATTGTAAACTATGATATCAATATGGCCTTGATGACCTTGGTCGTTCGGGTTGAAATAAACCCAATAGTGTCCATACACATGGTAGGACAATATTGTGAAGCTATTTTTCCAAAACTTATCTAGTCCCATGATTACAGTTTTCATGGCACGTGATGCACAAGACATGATAGGACATCATGAGAAATTTTTTTTTTGTTTTTCATTTATTCATGAGATCAATGTTCAAAATGGGTTCAAAATGGCCTTCCCTCCTGATGTTTGGCTGATCTTTTGAATAACCTCCCCTCTCGATGTTTGGGAAGCAAGTAAAAATTTCAAAACCGGAAAACTTTGAAATTTTGTGCTGCCAAGACCAAAGTGGTTTCCTTCCTATGTACTCCTCCTCCCTACTCCACACCAATGCGTGGCTGCCGAACACGCCAGAGACATAGAGCCGCCGCACCAAGGCACACGTGTGCAGCGCCACGCTATGGACGAGGGGAGAGAGATCAGCTGGACCGTTGCGCGAGGGGAAAAGGGAGGAGAGATGGAGCATACAGAAGGAGAGAGAAATCACACGATTTGTTTTGCGTGCATAGGTCCTAAACTTTACTACTAGTAGAGTGTACATTGTAAGACCACAGGAGTACCTCGTGCCAGAAACCCATCATAATAACTTTGCTCTAACATAGAATCGCCTTCAACTTCTCTTCGCTGCTGCCCTCTTCCCCTGCCAATGTTTTATTCTCTCAGCATGTACATCGTGTGGACAAAGGTGACCATATGTCTAAGCAAACAAATATAGTACTCCCACATTGTGTAAAAAAGTACACCTTAATAAGGCTCAGATAGTAAACGTATAATATACCATCACTATATAAAATTATAATAGGTAAAGCACAAAAAATTATAAATTTGATCAACATCTCTAAAATGGGTGTATATTTGGTCCTTGTACTTTGTATCATCATGTGTAGAAGTCAAAGATTATTACCTACTTAACACTTCAATTTTTTGGTAACATGGTCTAGAGAAGCGAGGGAGAAGATTCTAGTATGATGGAGAAGTGTGTTTTGAGAGGTTTATGCATAGTGCATTCATTATGCTGAAGACTATCAATAGAATCTTCTAGATGCTAGAATGGAAAAGAAGATCCAATAGCTAGAAATGTTGGGATTCACAGTCTTGATCTAACGGACAATATTCAAAGTTATACATACACTATATAGTGGTAAGATAAGATAAGATATCTCTATCTCTACTACTATAGTGGAGTAGTTTTGAATTGGATCCATAGAACTAGTCCTGACCGTTGGGCTGATGGATCCAATGGTTCAAAGAAGCTGGATTTGTGTTGAATAGTACCTAGAGAAAAATCCACCATGCATGTTCTAGAACCATCATGTCACCACCCCCAAAATTTCATAGCATAGTAGACTCTATTCTCCCTACTTACTACAATAGTGGAGCAGTTTTGAATTGGATCCATAGCACTAATAATGACCGTTGGGCTATTAGATCCAATGGTTCAGAGCAAATGGATTTGTGTTGAATAATACTCCCTCCGCTGAAATATAAGGCACCTAAGGATTAGTCAAAAGTCAACATTTTTTAAGTTTGACCATGATTATACACAAAAATATAAAAAATTAGAATACTAAATTAATGTCAGTAGATTCACCATAAAGTATATTTTATTAATATGTCCATTCAATATTGTAGATGTAGATTTTTTTTCTAAATATTTGGTCAAAGTTAGTAAGGTTTGACTTTTAACCAATCCTTAGGCGCCTTATATTTTGGGATGGAGCGAGGGAGTACAGACCTAGAGCAAACTCCACCATGTTCTAGAACCATCATGTCACCACCCCCAAAATGCATAAATTAAGTCTATTAATAATAACTATCTACACATATTGAGAATACAACCTACTATGCTTTGAAATTTTGGGGTTGGTGACATGATGGTTCTGGAACATGGTGGAGTTTCCTCTAGGTACTATTCAACACGAATCCAGCTGCTCTGAACTATTGGACCTAATAGCCCAACGGTCAAGATTGGTGCTATATATGGATCCAATTTCAAACTGCTCCATTATAGTAGTAGATACAGATAAAAAAGCACACCTTAATAAGGCCTACTATGTGGCATCCGCTAAGGTTCACCTTATACATAGTGAAAACTATAAAGTATCTTTAAGCCTAAGGTGCACCTCAAGCTTGTGTGTTGACCATATAGAATAGAAATATCATTTCACCCCTCTCCTTATTTCATGTGATCGTTTTCAAATGGGGTTCAAAATTTTCAAGAGGCAAAATCTTAGTAGCTAGAAGTCAAACCGTCTCAACTGATATATTAGTTGACATCTCGATCGGTATGCCCAAAATATTTTTACATAAAACTTTAAAACCAAGCTATAATTTATTGCTTGTAGTTCAAATTTGACCTTTTATTTCGATACATCGACATAAAGTCATTCAACAAGTGGACAGGGTCGGCTAGGAACCTTGAAAACTCATAAAACATGGGAATCGTAAGTAAAACACATTGCTCCACCTAGCTAATATGTCTAGAAGCTTGGCTTATGGCATTGAGATCCATATTCTTCAGACTTTGTTTACAGAAAAGAATCATCTTGTCATCACTCAGAAAAGTGAGAATTTTCTTTCCAGATTATTGGTAACTCACACCGACGACATTGTTTACTACAAGAAGATGCACACATCTACCTCCTAAAAGACAATTAATTCAAGAGCAATCTATCACACTTGCTTGTAGCTAAAGTTTGACTTAATTTTGTTAAGTTAACGAGAAGTCACCGAAGTGCGCGAAGTTAGCTAGGAATCCTATTACTAAAAACATGGGTATGACGTATAAGAAATCGTGGTCCAGTTTGTGTGATAATTGGGGCGGTTGCATTTTCTTTTAACCTTGGTAGGTCTCATAGGAGCGAGGTGCTTGAGAGTTAACACGGTCGGTGGAAGTATGTACAACTTACATCAAGGACCTCATAAAGAATGAAAATTGCATCCAAGTCCATGCATGGATTTAGCATAAGGTCCCTGAAACTGAGCAATGAAGTACTATGTTTTGAGGTTTAGGCATACAAGCGTTCATCGTCCTAAAGACTATCAGTAGAATCTTTCTAGATGCTAAGAATGGAAAAAGAAGATCCAACGGTTAGCAATGTTTGGATTTACCAGTCTTGATCCAACTGTTAATGTTCAAAGTTAATCTCTACATTGTATGTAGTGGTATGGTATTCTAAGAGATAAGAGACAAGATAAAGATAAGATAAGAAGTACTACGAATGGCCGATCTAATGGTAGGTCTCGTAAGAGGGGGTGCTTGAGAGTTAAGACGGTCGGTGGAAGTACAAGTTACATTAAGGACCTCATAAAAAATTAAAATTGCATCTAACAAGTCCGTGCATTTAGCACACAGACCCTTAAACTGAGTAATCAAGTACTATCTGTTTTGAGTTTTGTGCATACTAGTGTTCATCGATCTAAAGACTATCAGTAGAATCTTTTTAGATGCTAAGAATGGAAAAGAAGATCCAACGGTTAGCAATGTTTGGATATGCCAGTCTTGATCCAACGGTCAATGTTTAAATAAGTTAATCCACACACTATGTAGTGGTGGTATGCATGGTATTGTAAGAGATAAGAGACAAGATAAAGGTAAGATAAGAAGTACTACGACTGGCCGATCTAATGGTAGGTCTCGTAGGAGCGAGGTGCTTTGAGAGTTAACAACGTGGGTAGAATTAAAATTTACATCAAGGATCTCATAAAAAATGAAAATTGCATGCAAGTCCATGCATTTAGCACAAGGACGACCCTGGAACTAAGCAATGAAGTGTGTTTTTTGAGCTAGAGGTTTACGTATACTAGCGGTCATCGTGCTAAAGACTATTAGTAGAATCTTTGTAGATGCTAAGAATGGAAAAGAAGATCCAACGGTTAGCAATGTTTGGATTTGCCAGTCTTGATCCAACGGTCAATGTTCAAAGTTAATCTATACACTACATGTAGTGCGTGCTATGTTACAGTATTGTAAGAGATAAGACAAGATAAAGATAAGATAATAAGAAGTACTACGAATGGCTGATCTAATGGTTGATCTAGTAGGTTTGATGTTCTTGAGAGTGAACATGGTCAATGGAAGTACAAGTTACATATCAAGGACCTCATAAAAAATGAAAATTGCATCCAAGTCCATGCATTTAGCACAAGGACCCTAAAACTGAGCAATGAGGTGTGTGTTTTGAGGTTTGCGCATACTAGCATTCATTGTTCTCATCAATACTATTAGTAGAATCTTTTTATATGCTCTTTGGATGGTTTCTCATATATTAATTGCGACCCCCGATGGGTACCTCCAAAAGCTTTTTCATAGAACTTTCACAGTAACCTAAAATTTACTTATACTAGTTCAAATCTGACCTATTTTCGATAAATCGACATAAATTCATTCAAGTGGGTGGAGTTAGGTAGGCTATTTTGAATTGGATCCATAGCACCAATCGAGACCATTGGGCTGTTAGATCCAATGGTTGAGAGTAGTTGGTTTCGTGTTGAACAGTATCTAGAGCAAACTCCACCATGTTCTGGATAGTTATTATTAATATACTTAATGTATGCCTTTTTGTCTAACAAGACTATTGGTTAATAACAACTTAATGCTCGTTAAATCACATTTCATATAGTATATATGAGTGTGGCACGTGCCTATGTGTGTGTGTGTGCTTGTGAGAACTTTGGCTTGTGGCATTTATTTAGATCAATGTTCTTCGGACTTCCTTTACAGGAGAGAATAATCATGACAACACTCGGAAAATTGAGAATGTCCTTTCCTGGTAGTTGGAAACTCACACCGAAGACATTGTTTACTACAAGAAGATGCACCCATCTACCTCTGAAAAGACATTTAATTCAAGAGAGCAGTCTATCATTCTTACTTGTAGCTCAAGTCTAACTTAATTTCATTAAATTGATGCAAAATCTTAGCAATAAGTTGATCCGTACCTATATATCATCAAAAATCTTGGTGGTTTCCCATATATTAATTGACCCCTCCCCCGATATATATGGGTACCTCCAAGAGAGATCTTTCATCAAACATCCAAAGCAACCTACAATTTACTTGTGGCAATTCAATTTGTACCTAATAATTTCGATAAATCAGCATAAAATCAATCAAGTGGGCGAAGTTAGCTAGGAAGTTTGAGAACTCATAAAACATGGGAAACCGTAAGTACAACATGTTGGTCCACAATATATGTCTGAAAACTTGCCTCATGTGTCATTCAGATCCATATTATTCAGACTTGCTTTACGGGAAAGAATAATCTCGTCATCACACTAAGAAAATTGAGCATGTTCTTTCCTAAGATAGTAGGAAACTCATAGTGATGGAATTGTTTACTAGAACAAGATGCACCTATAGACCTCCAAAAAGACATTTAATTCAAGAGCAATCTATATCGCGCTTACTTGTAGCTCAAGTTTGACCTAATTTCGTTAAATTGTCAAGATGCAAAATCTATCTTAGCAAGAAGTTAAACATATTGTCACAACTCTTGGTGTTTTGTGATATATTAATTGACCCCTCGATGGGTACCTCCAAAATCTTTTTTGAAAAACTTTCAAAGAAACCTACAATTTTCATAGACACGAGGCTAGTATATTTCTAAGCTACATATAGTAAGGACGTGTGTAGTGTGCAGTGTCTAGACGTAGCTATGAAAACTACATTTGGTCCAGCGTTTAGAACTGAACTGGGTCCACACAACCATGCTAAAAAGAAAAACAGAATGTTATCCACTGAATAGTGGTCCCTCCCAATTGATTCTCTTAGACATAAGTCTAGCACTAGAATCACCTTGAAGTATCTTTTTGTTAGCGCTAACCACTCCACCATTAATATATATGTTTAAGATTTGACACCATGCTTGCTTTGATGTCTAGGGCCAATGGGCTCACTACCGTGGGGCCCCATTGTTATTAGTGGTTTAGTTATATCCTATAATAGCCAACGAATGTTAGCTCTAACTCTTCTATCTCTTCTTTCTCGATGAAACCTCGACGCTCGGCTTTGAAGGATGGTTATGAGGGCAGTAGGTGCCTATGGTGACTTCGTCAAGCTCAAGCCCCCCACCGGATAGTCTAAAGACACAATCTTTCGGAGGTGCTCATAGGGATAGGATGTGCGTTCATGCATTCATAGGGGTGAGTGTGTGTATGCATTTGTGAGTGTGTGTGTTTTGTAGTGGATTTTTGCAAAAATGAGAGAGATGGGCCTTCCGTTTGTATCAAGTTTTGCTCAGTTTTCCGAAAGTAATTGTAATGGTCACTGGTGTCTAGGGTCTATGGGCTCCCAACCAGGGGCCACATTATTAGTGGTTCAATTACATCCCATAGCAGCCAACGAATATGAGCTCCAACCCCTAGCACTTCCTGCGACACAAAGCCTCGGCGCTCGACTTTAAAGGATGGTTATGAGGGTAGTGAGAGGCAATGTTCCCGTCAATATATAGCGAGGTTCCTATGGTGACTTCGTCAAGCTCAAGCCCCGCGTGATCAGTCTCAAGATCCAGTCTTTCTGAAGTGCTCATAGGTGTAGGGTGTGCGTGCCTGCATTCATAGGGGTGAGTGTGTGTTCGCATTTGTGAGCATCTCCATTTTGTAATGGGTTTTCCCAAAAAGAGAGGGGGGCCTTTGGTTTAATTATTGAGTTTTGATCTGTTTTCCTAAAGTACTCCATGTAATGCAAGTCAAAGTAGGTGAGTGATGTTTGGGAGCCCATGGGCTCTCTAGCACAGGCCCCAGTTATCAGTGGTCGAGGTAAATCCAATACGGAGTAGTAGCCAGTGAATGTGAGGACCGGCTCCCCTACCTCTTCCTTCTCCATGAAGCCTCTCCGCTAGGCTTTGAAGGCGTGCTCTCTTTTCGAGCAATGTCGGCGAATTCAGTCATGCCATTTCAGTGAACGACGGGGGATCTTGATGCGGAAGGTGGCCGGGTTAGGGTAACTACGCCAGAGTTCACGGTCTCAGTTTATTTTCTCGAATTCAGCTTATGGGTTCTCTCCTTTTGGGTTTTCTCTCTATTCTGCCCGTCTCGATCGACGATGTTTCCTGGGTTCAGATGCTGGATTGGATGGTAGACGCGGAGTTGTACGACATCATTACCGATGCGGATATCTGGCTCTAGTGCGACTGCGCCCTGCATCCCCACCGCCATGTTGTGTTCGAGGGAACGAACTTCGGCCACAGGTTCTTGTGTTGTAACTACGAATGTGAGCGTTGGACGTTCGTCCACTAGGTAGATATACCGCACTCACTTTCACTATAGCGCGATGATGTCGCTATGGTTACAGCACGAGATCCACGATGACCTTGAAGAGGAGGAGCAGGAGCGCCACCAGATGCATGCCGATGAGATGGCTGCAGAGTGAATGGATGTCTCCAACTCACTACACTTAGTCGTAAATACGATATATGCTCTTAGATTTGGGTAATTAGAGCCGGACATTAGTTTCTTAACCAAGTATGGTCTGCAATCTAGATATTTAGCATGCTCATGATGCTTTTGGTGGCTGGCTATAGATTCCACAAATAATTAAGTAATCCCCTTTTGTTTACTAGTACTCACCATCTCATAGTACTGCCACATTAAATTACACTAGGTTAATTAATGTGGGAGTAGTTGACAGTGTGCTCATAGCCCTTCTGGAGTTTGTGGTTACTACTAATTGCTCTGATTTATGTGTAACTTCTATCTCTATCTATATACGAGTATCGCTACATTTTTGCACATTTGTGCATCTCCCCTGTTGCGCACCTTCTTTACCCAGCAACGTCCACCTTTCCATCGCATCAGTGCAATCTCCGATGAGTCCGCAACCATCCGGATAGTTGTTTAGGTGATTGCTATATGAAATAGTAGATATATATGCCACATTAGGAAGTTGGGATCACCATGGATGTAGCCATGGAATTAGTTATAAGGTCGACTAAAAATAGGTAAGTATATGCTGCCAAGAAAAGTCTTTTGAGGATGGGAAGCTTGCCCCTGGCTTTATTTCACAGAACGGTCCTCTGCTAAACAATGCAGATGTAATTTGTTGCATATCATTCATAAATAGATTGTTGTTTGCTGGTGTCCTGCATTGCTGATTTCTTTAAATTATATTGTTCGCTAAAGAGAAACACGCCCAATCCTTGGCATCAGATTAATGCATGTATCCTTCTTTGCATTGCAAAGTTGATGTGTTCTTATCTAAAATTTATTGGTTTTGCTACATTTCATTTAGCATCATGCGCATGTCCCACCCGTGGAGGAGGCATTATCGAGTGACAAGTGTTTTTATGTATCCAGCTACTTTGCTGGAATATCAGTAACCTATGCTTTGTCCCCAAAAACATTTTTTCGATAAAGAGTGCTTTATTACTTAAAATGTCCCCGAAAATATACTGATCATTTTTGTTGCATCATGATTTGCAGAAACGAAGTCATTCTGATCTGTTGCCACTTATTACTAAGGCCAGGAATACTCATGTGCCAACTAAGAAGGCAAACCCTGAAGGACGGCCCTTTTGATGTCAGTCCTATTTCCCATGTTTGGGAAATATGCCTCTATGGTTCTTTGCCGTTTGCGGTACCACTGTGGATCTTGCAGATGTGTGCAGCTGAATTTGGATTGTGAAACAAGATTTTGGTTTTTAAAAAAATGAGAATCTGGTTTAAATTTGGATTTGTTATCTGCAGTTTCCACCTTACTCATATTACTCATGGCGTAATGGTGTTCGTCACTATAAGGATTTGATAATTTCCCGTCTCCGAGAGAAATACAAAGCTCATAGACACATGATTTCGTGCCTTCGAGAGAATGTGAAACACCAGGACGAACAGATTAGGCGCCTGAAGGAAGAAGTGTCCACATCCACTAAGCGGATAGCTGATTTGACTCCAAGATGGAATACATAGATTTCAGTTGCTCATGATGTTGTTGTTGATTTTGAAAAGTGTGTGGCTAACAACTTAGTTCCCTAGTTTCCTGATGTGGATGGGGATGAGCTGATTAGCCAGGTGTACGACCCGATATTGGAACAGGTGGGAATGCAAGCTGACAATCTTTTCAATTCGGCTCTAGAAGAAGATGAGACCCTGACAGAAATTCGAGATTCTCCACGCCCATACAGTGCTGATCATTGAAAAGATGAGGAAATCTATAAACCATATTGACCTCTCTACTTTCATTTTTGAAGGGTTTGGGTCTCTTGTGAGGATGACTTTTTTTAAGTCAGGTACTATAAATGTCTTTTTTGCTCTACTGGTGTGTGGTGTCCACAAATCTATATATTTGATGTACTATTCTGACATATATATTGGACCTGGCTTTATGTGACTATATTTGGCAACAACAGTCATCTTATTCGAACTTGCGGAGGTTTTTTATCTTTCAATTTTTTTCCTTCTGAGATATGTTAATGATGATGTTAATGCTAGTTGCGAGTGATTTGTTAGCATGTTTTTGGTAGTAAACCAAAAATTGTAGTTGTATATTGTGGAATTTCAGGTCAATGTTTGAACTCTAGATCTTGATGTCATAGAAAGGGCAGGCTTCTACCACCTGGAATATTTTACCCAGCAATTGATTCTATCACACAAATAAGTGCACAAGCTTGATGTCTGTAGGCTAGAAACTGAGAAACACAAGTGCATAAACTTGTATCAGTCTTGTGGTTGCTACTATTAATATAGCCGGGATTTCCCCTAAAAAAAGCAGGGTTCATAAAAAATAAAAATAAATAGTGGGTGAAAGTTAGTTTCGAGTTCGAGGTAGCTCAGTCGTGTGCCCCTCGACCCCATCGTCATCTTCTCCGCCTGGCCACCCTCCCTCGACCGGACCATCCCCTCCGCTCCACCATTCAACACCACCGCACTGCCGTTTGTGGGTGTTGAGTGATGCTTGGAATTGGCGTTGGCAGATGCATTTGCTGCTTTGGTGGATGCTTGTAAAGTAGAGGTGGATGCTGAAGCAGCACCTGCGGATACATGTGAAGCGGATATAGAGGACGATGCTTGTACCGCATCGGTGTCTTGGGCAGTGTTGAGTGATGCTTGGAAATTGGTGGAGGCGCAGTCGTGATCCTCATCGGCTACTGCTAGAACAAATTCGGCTATGTTGGCTGCCACTCCCAAACCGACGGCTGCGTGGGATGCTAGGAATGTGTCAGCTCGTGGTCGTCCTTCTTCTGTGTCAACAGTTTTGGCTCGTCATTCGTCGGTGGCGCCTGCTCCATTTGCTTAGAACTCATCGATCCCATTGTAAGTTCTTCGTTAGATTTTGTCTCCTTGACTTCCTCCCTCTTTTGTGTATTCTGCTCCGGGTTTTTTTTAAATGCAGTGGATATTACTTTAAACTAGTAGTACAGGGAACATAAAAATCTATTTAATCACAAACTAGTGATCCGAATGGGATGAAACTTTCATAGGATTCAAACCTAGGCACCGATGATTTACTGATTTTTTGTGAATTTTTTTCAAATCGTTTTACTTTTTAGTTCAAAATTTGAGCTACTGTCATACGTTTGATCTAAGATGGAAGGTGGTGTTGGGTTCGTAGCATAGGAAACAAAAATATTCCTACAATAGGAACTATACGCCAAGATCTATCTACTAGATACAAGCAACGGGTGGATATACATCCATAGAGAACTTACCCTCGAAGACAACAAAGCTTTATTAGCGAGTTGGAACTCGTGGATGATGTAGTCATACACTTGCCTATCTCAAGATCATGATGAACTCCAGCAGGTCTGGCTCCAGCACGTCCATCAGATCCAGCTCCAGCAAGTCCAACACCACCAAGTCCAGCACCGCAAAGCAGCGGTGCATCCGCGATCGCACACACGTCCTGTACCCCGACAACCTCCATCCCTCGCTCCAGCAAAGGAGCGGAAGCAGCATCTCCTTTCCAGATAAATCCACCGGGAACATGTATCTCGCTAATCCGAGACCATGGGGGAATGATACTAAAGGGGGAGAGAGATCCTTCACGAGGAGGTGTGAGTGTGAAGGTGTGAGAGGGGAGCCTTTTATAGGAGGAGGGGGGTGCCCCTCCCCATGGCCGGTGCCCAAGGGGTAACCCCTCACCTCCTCATTCATGTGGTGGTAACTCCCTCCACATAAATTTGCCCCTTCACATTCTCTTTTAAAGTCTCCACTTTAAATGCATTAAATTTCTCCAAATTTAATGCTCTCTCATTTAATAAAACCCTTTTATTAATTGCATTCAGAATTTTGTTAATTACTTTAATTAACAAACATTCACATAAACCCCTACAACATTTCAATATTACATACAGAACCAATTTCAGCAATTTCACATGAAACAGTTTCGGTGTCTATTGAAATAATTCCAGCGCTTTCTTAAATCATTATCTGAAACATATTTGCTCCAAATGGTGTCGGTATCCCTTAAGTGTGTCACCCTATGGTTCACGAATAATGCAGACATGATCGATACCCCTCTCAGATCAATAATCAGAAGCGGGACCTGGAGATCCATACTGACTCCTACACATTCAACGATGACTTCTGTGATCGTGAGAACCTTTAATGCTAGTAACTAAATCCCTTTGTATTACGATATTTGACAAGTCCGAGATTCGATCATCAGTATCTCCATACCTAGTTTGATCTCGTTGCCGACATTAACTCTTTTCTCGTTCCCGTGATATAACATTCTAGTGATCACATCACTTGCTTGCAATCTATCTTATTGTGATATCACCGAGAGGGCCCAGAGTATATCTATCCGTCATCAGGATGGAAAAATCCCACTCTTGATCCATGAGCCTCAACAAAACACCTTTGTAGCACTGAACCCACCTCACCCTGTTACAGTGTGATGTTGGATGTTATCAAGATACTCTTCCGGTGTCATAATTAACATGATCTCATGGTCTAAGGATTAAGATTACTTCGTATGATGTTATAGCAATATAAAGATAATAACTTTGATCGTAATGCTATACTTTGGAAAAAAAATTCATCACATCATTCCACCAATGTTGTGACCTCGTTATTAACAACATCCAATGTCCATGATCAGGAAACCTTGATCATCTTGTTAATCAACAAGCTAGTTTATATGAGAGGCAGTACTAGGAACTTTGTATTTTGTTTATTAAACACACATGTATTAACATTTCCAATTAATAAAATTATAGCATGCAAAATAAACACACATGACTCGGATCGTAATGCTATACTTCGGATGAATGTTCATCACATCATTCCACCAATGTTGTGACCTTGTTATTAACAACATCCAATGTCCATGATCAGGAAACCTTGATCATCTTGTTAATCAACGAGCTAGTTTATATGAGATGCATTACTAGGAACTTTGTATTTTGTTTATTAAACACACATGTATTGACGTTTCCAATCAATAAAATTATAGAATGCAAAATAAAAATTTATCATAAACTAGGAATAAGATAATAACCACTTTATTATTGCCTCTCGGGCATATTTCCTTCAGTCTCCCACTTGCACTAGAGTCAATAATCTAGTTTGTAAACTTGTATATACAACACCTAGGTGTTGAATATATGCGTTTGCTAGTTGTTAACATAATCTCCGGATCTGGCACTTTCAGGTCCGTGTGTATTAGCATGTTTTTGCGTCTCTACGCATCACTCATTCTCAAATGAGATGGCATTGTATAAATTTGGTCCTTTAGTGAGACCTTTAGTTTGTTCGGGTTAAAATATGTTGATATAATTGTCATACAATATATCTTCATAGTATTAGCCCACTTTGAACCACACCTAGTTTGATAACAAACTTCTTAACACAAATGCCCTCCTTTGCTGCTACTATAGCAGTCATATACTTAGCCTTTTGTTATAGTATCTGCCACAATGTTTCAACTTTGGAACTCATCCAAATCCATCATGGAACATCCTTTCCATTACATTGTGCTACCCATAGTCTAAATTGTGATAAATTTAATTTGTATCTTGTGACAAAACTAGTATCAATATCAGCATCAATATGGGCATCACATCAACTATATGACTCATGCTTAACCTTTCGGTCCGTGTTCCAAGGCCATGTATGTACATGCTAGGCTCGTCAAGTAAGAACCTTAGTATTCCGCGTGTGTAAAACTGTCTTACACCCATTGTATGAAAGCGCGGAGTCGAGTACACTCGATCATCACGTGATGTCTCGAAACACGATCCATAGAACGGTGCATACTGAAGGAAGAACACATTTTATCTTGATATCTAAATGAGGGATCATCTTACAATGCTACCAAAAGCGCCAAACTAGCAGTATAAGATGCAAACATCTAATGTGTAAAGTGAGATGATATGGTCCATGCATTTGATCTCTATCATTTGCATCGTGTGTAAGGCCAAGGTCTATGGAACACACACGTTAAGTATGTGGTAAGAGTATCTACCATACATCCACTTAAACCATTACCATATCAAGACACTAGCCTAGCAACGATCTAAACTAGACGCCTCTAATTTATCCATTGCAAGTTTTACGTGGCTTAGGCCTTTCGGAGATAGAACCGGTTTTACCTACGAACATGGAACCACAACAAGGATAACCAAGTTATTAGAAACTCATTGTAAATCAGATATTGACTATAGTAGGAGAGACAGAGACCCGCCAGCCACTTATGCAAAACTAGTTGCATGTCAGTCGTGGAACCGGTCTCATGTGCGATGACATGTAAGGTTGTCCGGGCCGCTTCATCCTACTACGCCACCAATATCCAAAATACACGAAAGATGCAATAACATGATCATCATTGCCCACATATAAACATATGTGTACTACCCATGCAAAGCACCTATGCATAGATCAGGCTCTGATACCACTGTTGGGTTCGCAGCATAGAAAACAAAATTTTTCCTAGAATGGTAACTATACGCCAAGATCTATCTACTAGATACAAGCAACGGGTGGATATACATCCATAGAGAACTTACCCTCGAAGTCAACAAAGCTTTGTTTGTTGGGTTCGCAGCATAGAAAACAAAATTTTTCCTACGATGGGAGCTATACGCCAAGATCTATCTACTAGATACAAGCAACGGGTGGATATACATCCATAGAGACCTTACCCTTGAAGACAACAAAGCTTTGTTAACGAGTTGGAACTCGTGGATGATGTAGTCGTACACATGTCGATCTCAAGATCGTGATGAAGTCCATCAGGTCCAGTAGCTCCAGCACCATCAGGTCTAGCACCATCATGTCCAGCACCACAAAGCAGCGGTGCATCCGTGATCGCACACACGTTCGGTCCACTGAACAACCTCCGCCTCCTCGCTCCAGCGATGCAGCGGAAGAAGCAACTCCTTTCCAGATAAGCCACCGGGAACATGTATCTTGCTAATCTGAGACCATGGGGAATAACTAGAGGGAGAAGAGAACCTTCATGAGGAGGTGGTGCAAAAGGAGAGGAGGAGGAGGTGTTCCTTATATAGGGGAGGGGGCAGCCCAAGGGGTAGGGCTGGGCGTTCGGTTAGAGTGCACCGTTCGGTTCGGTTCGTCGGGTTCCTGTGAAATTCGGCTCCTTGAAAACGAAGACCAATCGGTTACTTCAAAAACTCACAATCGAGGAATTTGGGTACCAAGAATTCAGGTCGGTCATCGGTTAAGACCGAATGGACCGATAAATTGTAGAGAACAAGCGCACTTCTGAAATTACGAAATTGATTTGCCAACAGAAATTATGCATAGACGGGTCACGGACTTGGTGGCACAATAAACACGATAGTCGTGGCTGAGCGTGCTTGGTCGGCAGCCACCACACCAGCCATAATGGCCAGCGAGTCGAGCGGTAGATTGGGCGCGGCCACTGCAGCCATAGCAGAGCATACACGGAGATTGCAGATAACCATGGTTTCCTGCAGTCAGGACAGGCTACACACTTGCACCTAGGATTTGCTGATTTGGTGCTAGACTGCTAGGTGGTGAATCTGAATCGGGAGTGGAGGTAGATGCGGATGCACTGTAGAATGCATCATACACTCGGTTAGAAAGGAAGTTAATGGGCTAGCTGGGAAAAAACTACATAGAACTTTAGGCCCATTCCATTCTGATCGGTCCATTTTTTCACGCGAATGCACTTTGATCGGTCATTCGGTTTCTTCGGTTAACTGAGGCACCAGACCAAATATCCCGAATTTATTTCGGTATTTAATCATTGGTGACCGAATTATTGATATAAATATTCGGTTTTGGTCTATTTGGGTTTGGTCTAGGTTATTTCGGTATAGTTTTTCGGTCCTCGGTTAATATGCCCAACCCTACAAAGGGGGCATGGCACCGGCCATGGTGGGTGCCCCCACCTCTCCCTCATTCATGTGGGCAGAGCTCCCACTCACATAAATACACACCTCCACTCATGTCCACTCACATGCATTAAATTTCCACCAAACTTAATGCAAGCTCTCATTAAATAAAACACTTTTATTTATTTTATTCGGAATTTTGTTAATTACTTTATTTAACAAACATTCACATAAAACTCCCTGGAACATTTCAATATCACATGGAGAACAAGTTTCAACAAATTCACTCGAAACAATTCCGGATTCCATCGAAATGATTCCAGTGCTTTCTTAAATCTTTATCTAAAACATATTTGCTACAAATGGTGTCGGTATCCCTTAAGTGTGTCACCCTACGGTTTGCGAATAATGCAGGCATGATCGAGAACCCTCTCCGATCAATAATCAGCAGCGGGACCTAGAGATCCGTACTGACTCCTACATATCCAACGATGACTCATGTGATCGTGTGAACCTTTAACGTCGTAACTAAATCCCTTTGTCTCATGATATATTACATGTCCGAAATTCGATCATTGGTATCCAAATACCTGGTTTGATCTCGTTACCGACATGCATTCTTTTCTTGTTCCCGTGATATAACATTCTAGTGATCACATCACTTGCTTGCAAGCTATTTAAATATGATATCATCGAGAGGGCCCAGAGTATATCTATCCGTCATCGGGATGGAAAAATCCCACTCTTGATCCCTGAGGCTCAACATAACACCTTTGTAGCACTGAACCCACCTTTATAGTCACCCTGTTACGGTGTGACATTTGATGTTATCAAGATACTCTTTCGGTGTTAGAAATTAACATGATCTCATGGTCTAAGGACTAAGATTACTTCGTATGATGTTATAGCAATATAAACATAATGACTCTGATCGTAATGCTATACTTCGGATGAATGTTCATCACATCATTCCACCAATGTTGTGACCTCGTTATTAACAACATCCAATGTCCATGATCAGGAAACCTTGATCATCTTGTTAATCAACGAGCTAGTTTATATGAGATGCATTACTAGGAACTTTGTATTTTGTTTATTAAACACACATGTATTGACGTTTCCAATCAATAAAATTATAGCATGTAAAATAAACATTTATCATAAACAAGGAATAAGATAATAACCACTTTATTATTGCCTCTCGGGCATATGCCCTTTAGTCTCCCACTTGCACTAGAGTCAATAATCTAGTTTGAAAAACATTGCGTATTGACACCTATGGATTTTTTGTGTTGCATATAGGCAATTTCTAGTGGTTAACATAATCTTCGGATCTGACAGTTTCAGGTCCGTGTGTATTTGCATGTCTTTGCGTCTCTACGCATCACTTATTCTCAAATGAGATGGCATTGTATAAATTTGGTCCTTTGACCAGACCTTTAGTTCGTTCGGGTTAAAATATTTTGATATTATTGTCATACAATATATCTTCATAGTATTAGCCCACTTTGAACCACACCTGGTTTGATAACGAACCGCTTAACACAAATGCCCTCCTTTGCTGCTACTATAGCAGTCATATACTTAGCCTTTTGTTGTAGTATCCGTCATAATGTCTCAACTTTGGAACTCATCCAAATCCATCATGGAACATCCTTTCCATTACATTGTGCTACCCATAGTCTAAATTGAGATAAATTTAATTTGTATCTTGTGACAAAACTAGTATCAATGTAACACTTTACAATGAACTACCTTTGACTATTTGTCACTTACACATGATATATTCTTAGTTCTTCCAAAGCTCATAAGAATATTTTTACTATCGTCCAATGATCATCTTATGAATCATTATGGTATGTGCTCATAACATTTAGAGCATAGGACATATCTGGATACATACATATCACGATATAATCGATCAAAATATTCATGTGATTTTACTCACCAAGTGTTGAAACACTTGAATCTTGATACAATCCTTTCCATGCAGCAAGAACCTTTCTTGTTGTTTCCATATTGAACCCTTTCAATATCTCATATATGTACGTCTGGCATAACCATATTAGCGCCTCAATCTATCCATATAGACATTGATGCCAAATATTCCGATTTTGCCCAAATCTTTCATCGAAATCCTATTTTAATGAAATTATTAACTTATGTCAATACAAGATACATAATTTCCAATCAACACCATGTCCTCTACATAATGTATTAGAAATATGTCTCAGTGCTCCCACTTAATTTCTTGCAAATGCAAGCATCTTCATCATCTCCGATGAAATTAAACTCTTTTAACATTTTCATCATGGTGAAGATTCCAACTCCGCTATGCTCACTTCAACTATTGATGTTTGTATGCCCTTTTAGCAGCCTTTGAATTAACAACACCCTTCGGACCATGTCATGTACATGTCCGAGGTAACCATTCTATTAGAAGAACCTTGTTTTGTTTATTCAACTACCATATACCAAATTATATGTAGTGGTTGCTACATTAATCCATCATGACCAAATATCGCTATGAAAGATCAAATCTTGTCATAGTCAACTCCTTGAACATTGCTGTAAACTTCTTTCCAACATGTCGACTATTTCATAGATGTTAAACATCCATGTCTATTTATTTGCAGATCCAAACACGACCGATAGGCTTCACGCCTTCCAGAGGGTCTTCCAAGTTCAGAAACTTGATTTCTCGTGTATGGATACTATCAAGGATTCTATGACTTCTAGGTATTTTGTGGAGTCAGGGCCCATCATCGCTTCTTTGCATGCAGCCGGTTCGTCATTGTCAAACAATAACGACTTCTGTTGCAAATCTTACTATTTGATTCTTACCGACCCTCATGGTTCAATAAGAACTCTAATCTCCAAGATCACACCTTTTGTAATCACGGGAGCCATGAGCATTGTGGCTTCCACCGGGACACTTTCTGGCGCTGCGCTGCTTAGCACATATAGCTAAGGTTCAACAACCTTATCAAAGTTCTATTGTCCTCCCACTTAACTTTTCACGAAAAATTTGTTCTCAAGAAACTTGACGTTCCAAGCGACAAACTCTTTTGTCCTCGGTGTTAAGGAGAAATTCCCAACAAATTATTTGGGATAACCTACAAAGACGTGCTTATCCGACTTTGGTTGTAAACATTTTACTTATGCATAGCATACCAAAATTTAAGAAAAGACAATACGGGTTTTATCCCAAACCATAACTCATATGGTGTCATTTCAACGGATCACTATGGTGCTCTTTTCAGTGTAAAAGCGGTAGTCTCTAAAGCTTTAATCCTTAAAACATAATGGCATTTTTATAAATGACACCTTTGATCTTACCATGTCAAACAAGGTTTGATTTGATCTCTCGAACATACCATACTCCTGTGGTTTATCGGAAAATGCAAATTCATGGAACAATTCCTGAAATCTTAGGTGTTTTTATAAACTTGTAACTCAAATATCTTCCTTTATGATCAAATCATAAACTCTTTTATTTTCTTGTTACAATGATTTTTCACTTCATCTTGAAAGTCTTTGAACAATTTTCAAATGTTTCATACTTCTTCCTTATTAAGTAAATATATATAGATATATTCACTTAAATTTCTGGAGAAAGCATATGAAGCAAAAAAGATCCATCCCGTATGGCTACACATAATGAACTATATACATCAACATGCATAATATCCAATAAGTTAGTCATCCGTTCCTCTTTGGCCTATGGACGGAGTTTCAATTATCTCGAGGAAAGTTTCACAAGCATAAATTGATCAGAATCAAAAGACTCCAAAAATCCATCAACATGGAGTTTCTTCATGTTTACTTTCCAATATAATTCAAACAGCGATGTTACTTCATAAGTGATCTTCCAATCATTTGTCTTACGACATTTTAGCAATAATGTTTATGGATGTGATTTCTCCAACTAGATTTGTAAAAGTTCATACATCCTTTATGGAATACGGTAATTATTTGAACAACCATCGTTCTCGTAATACCGAAACAAAATAACAGTTATTAAAACAAATCGTGAAGGCTAAATTTGATGACAACGAAAAACACAATAACACTTTATTTCTTTTCGATGAACATCATCACTTATTCACTTGCCAGTTACTTAGGCCGTTGCAGTTCATGAATTGTGTTGTTTTGTATGACACTTCACACCAACCAATTCGGTATCCAATACCGGTATCCAATACCTCAGAACCACATTGTTTAATAAGAAAGGAATACAGCCATAACATGTATATCTTATATATACCTAAGTTGGACATCTCCAAGCTTTTCTTTTCTGCCAAATATTTTATAGATTCTCTTTCAACAATTCCTTTTCTTTTAAAAGAATCTATCAACATCAATAGTGTTGTCATTTACATGACACATAGTACAAAGCGTATATAGTCAAATACTAATACCTTTGGACTTGCACTTTGAAGTGGATCACCATCATAAAATGTTTGGTGTTCTTTCAAAAATCCGTTCGTTAGTAATCTATTAGTGTAGTAAACATTTTACTTACATCATCTATTCATCCTTATCATGACAATTTTCATGATCAAGCTACTATATCCTATAAGGAAGAATCACGAGTATAATGTTAGTTCCCAACACTTTTTTGGGAGATCCAGATGCCTAGCATCTCCATCCTTCACAAATTCTCATACAATATGAGAATATGTATTTTGCTAAATTATAATCTATCATAATGCAACCAAAAAGATTATTTCAGATATCACAATATCTTCCACACATGATGGTTCCTTAACCAATTGTTTCAGCTCCTAGATAACCTTGATATTAAAACAACTTTTGAATATCAATAATCATGGAGGCAAACATGATACTTTAGATACTAACATTGGAATTCTTACTCTTGATTTAATACTACTTAGTAAACCTCATGGAGTAAATAGAGTTTGCTTAAAGTTTGCAATAGGACTTCTAAACTTTAAATTGACATTCAAAACAATACGATACCAGTTCGTAAAGTAAATATCCCGAATTCTATAGTTCTATTATCTCAATTAAAACAAAGCATAAGGTAGTGAACAGATGCCAATGACTACAACACATTATGCAAATTCACTTTGATTTAGTTTATGACAAATTGAGTTCGACTAATCCAAATTAGAAATGAACTCCCACTCAAAAAACGACATCCCTCGTGCCTTTTTGGTGATTACATGAACCAAGTCCACTACACCAAGTCTGATCATCACGTGAGTCAGTGTAGCTTCAAAGGCGAGCATCAATGTGGTCATCACATCAACTATATGAATCATGCTTAACCTTTCGGTCCGTGTTCCGAGGCCATGTCTGTACATGCTAGGCTCGCCAAGTAAGCACCTTAGTATTCACGTGCGTAAAACTGTCTTACACCCGTTCTATGAAAGCATAGAGTTGAGTACACCCGATCATCACGTGATGTCTCGAAACACGATCCATAGAAAGGTGCATACTTAAGGAAGAACACATTTTATCTTGATATTTAAATGAGGGATCATGTTACAATGCTACTAAAAGCACCAAACTAGCAATATAAGATTCAAACATCTAATGTGTAAAGTGGGATGATATGGTCCACGCATTTGATCTCTATCATATGCATCATGGTATGATCTCTATCATTCCTTTCTGTGTAAGGCCAAGGTCTATGGAACTTACACGTTAGGTGTGTTGTAAGAGTATCTATCATACATCTACTTACAACATTACCATATCATGACACTAGCCCAGCAATGATCTAAACTAGACGCCTCTAATTTATCCATTGCAAGTTTTACATGGCTTAGGGCTTTTGGAGATAGAACCGGTCTTACCTACGAACATGGAACCACAACAAGGATAACCAAGTTATTAGCAACTCGTTGTAAATCAGATATTGACTATAGTAGGAGAGACAGACACCTGCCAGCCACTTATGCAAAACTAGTTAAATGTCAGTCGTGGAACCGGTCTCATGTGCGATGACATGTAAGGTTGGTCCGGGCCGCTTCATCCCACTATGCCACCAATATCCAAAATACATAGAAGATGCAATAACATGATCATCATCGCCCACATATAAACATATGTGTACTACCCGTGCAAAGCACCTACGCATAGATCAGGCTCTGATACCATTGTTGCGTTCGCAGCATAGAAAACAATTTTTTCCTACGGTGGGAACTATACGCCAAGATCTATCTACTAGATACAAGCAACAGTTGGATATACATCCATAGAGAACTTACCCTTGAAGACAACAAAGCTTTGTTAACGAGTTGGAACTCGTGGATGATGTAGTCGTACACTTGCCGATCTCAAGATCGTGATGAAGTCCTTTAGGTCCAGTAGCTCTAGCACCATCAGGTCCAGCACCATGAAGTCCAGCACCGCAAAGCAGCGGTGCATCCGTGATCGCACACACGTTCGGTCCACCGAACAACCTCCGCCTCCTCGCTCTAGCGATGCAGCGGAAGCAACAACTCCTTTCCAGATAAAGCCACCGGGAACATGTATCTCGCTAATCCGAGACCATGGGGAATAACTAGAGGAAGAAGAGAACCTTCACAAGGAGGTGGTGCAAGAGGATAGGAGGAGGAGGTGCTCCTTATATAGTGGAGGGGGGCATGGCGCCAGACATGGTGGGTGCCCCCACCTCTCCCTCATTCATGTGGGTGGAGATCCCACTCATATAAATACACACCTCCACTCATGCCCACTCACATGCATTAAATTTCCACCAAATTTAATGCAAGCTCTCATTAAATAAAACACTTGTATTTATTTTATTCAGAATTTTGTTAATTACTTTAATTAACAAACATTCACGTAAAACTCCCTGCAACATTTCAGTATCACATGCAGAACCAGTTTCTTGCTTGCAAGCTATCTTATTGTGATATCACCGAGAGGGCCCAGAGTATATCTATCCGTCATCGGGATGGACAAATCCCACTCTTGATCCATGAGGCTCAACATAACACTTTTGTGGCACTCAACCCACCTTTATAGTCACCCTGTTACGGTGTGACGTTTGATGTTATCAAGATACTCTTCCGGTGTTAGAAATTAACATGATCTCATGGTCTAAGGACTAAGAGTAATTCGTGTGATGTTATAGCAATATAAACATAATGACTCTGATCATAATGCTATACTTCGGATGAATGTTCATCACATCATTCCACCAATGTTGTGACCTCGTTATTAACAACATCCAATGTCCATGATCAGGAAACCTTGATCATCTTGTTAATCAATGAGCTAGTTTATATGAGATGCATTACTAGGAACTTTGTATTTTGTTTATTAAACACACATGTATTGACGTTTCCAATCAATAAAATTATAGCATGCAAAATAAAAATTTATCATAAACTAGGAATAAGATAATAACCACTTTATTATTGCCTCTCGGGCATATTCCCTTCAGTCTCCCACTTGCACTAGAGTCAATAATCTAGTTTGAAAAACTTTGCGTATTGACACCTATGGATTTTTGGTGTTGCATATACGCAATTTCTAGTGGTTAACATAATCTTCGGATCTGACAGTTTCAGGTCCGTGTGTATTTGCATGTCTTTGCATCTCTACGCATCACTCATTCTCAAATGAGATGGCATTGTATAAAGTTGGTCCTTTGGCGAGACCTTAGTTCGTTCGGGTTAAACTATTTTGATATTATTGTCATACAATATATCTTCATAGTATTAGCCCACTTTGAACCACACCTAGTTTGATAACAAACCGCTTAACACAAATGCCCTCCTTTGCTGCTACTATAGCAGTCATATACTTAGACTTTTGTTGTAGTATCCGTCATAATGTCTCAACTTTGGAACTCATCCAAATCCATCATGGAACATCCTTTCCATTACATTGTGCTACCCATAGTCTAAATTGAGATAAATTTAATTTGTATCTTGTGACAAAACTAGTATCAATGTAACACTTTACAATGAACTACCTTTAATTATTTGTCACTTATACATGATATATTCTTAGTTCCTCCAAAGCTCATAAGAATATCTTTACTATCGTCCAATGATCATCTTATGAATCATTATGGTATGTGCTCATAACATTTAGAGCATAGTACATATCTGGATACATAAATATCACGATATAATCGATCAAAATATTCATCTGATTTTACTCACCAAGTGTTGAAACACTTGAATCTTGATACAATCCTTTCCATGCAGCAAGAACCTTTCTTGTTGTTTCCATATTGAACCCTTTCAATATCTCATATATGTACGTCTGGCATAACCATATTAGCGCCTCAATCTATCCATATAGACATTGATGCCAAATATTCTGGTTTTGCCCAAGTCTTTCATCGAAATCCTATTTTAATGAAATTCTTAACTTATGTCAATACAAGATACATAATTTCCAATCAACACCATGTCCTCTACATAATGTATTAGAAATATGTCTCAGTGCTCCCACTTAATTTCTTGCAAATGCAAGCATCTTCATCATCTCCGATGAAATTAAACTCTTTTAACATTTTCATCATGGTGAAGATTCCAACTCCGCTATGCTCACTTCAACTATTGATGTTTGTATGCCCTTTTAGCAGCCTTTGAATTAACAACACCCTTCGGACCATGTCATGTACATGTCCGAGGTAACCATTCTATTAGAAGAACCTTGTTTTGTTTATTCAACTACCATATACCAAATTATATGTAGTGGTTGCTACATTAATCCATCATGACCAAATATCGCTATGAAAGATCAAATCTTGTCATAGTCAACTCCTTGAACATTGCTGTAAACTTCTTTCCAACATGTCGACTATTTCATAGATGTTAAACATCCATGTCTATTTATTTGCAGATCCAAACACGACCGATAGGCTTCACGCCTTCCAGAGGGTCTTCCAAGTTCAGAAACTTGATTTCTCGTGTATGGATACTATCAAGGATTCTATGACTTCTAGGTATTTTGTGGAGTCAGGGCCCATCATCGCTTCTTTGCATGCAGCCGGTTCATCATTGTCAAATAATAACGACTTCTGTTGCAAATCTTACTATTTGATTCTTACCGACCCACATGGTTCAATAAGAACTCTAATCTCCAAGATCACACCTTTTGTAATCACGGGAGCCATGAGCATTGTGGCTGCCACCGGGACACTTTCTGGCGCTGCGCTACTTAGCACATATAGCTAAGGTTCAACAACCTTATCAAAGTTCTATTGTCCTCCCACTTAACTTTTCACGAAAAAATTATTCTCAAGAAACTTGACGTTCCAAGCGACAAACTCTTTTGTCCTCGGTGTTATGGAGAAATTCCCAACAAATTCTTTGGGATAACGTACAAAGACGTGCTTATCCGACTTTGGTTGTAAACATTTTACTTATGCATAGCATACCAAAATTTAAGAAAAGACAATACGGGTTTTATCCCAAACCATAACTCATATGGTGTCATTTCAACGGATCACTATGGTGCTCTTTTCAGTGTAAAAGCGGTAGTCTCTAAAGCTTTACTCCTTAAAACATAATGTCAGTTTTATAAATGACACCTTTGATCTTACCATGTCAAACAAGGTTTGATTTGATCTCTCGAACATACCATACTCCTGTGGTTTATCGGAAAATGCAAATTCATGGAACACTTCCTGAAATCTTAGGTGTTTTTCTAAACTTGTAACTCAAATATCTTCCTTTATGATCAAATCATAAACTCTTTTATTTTCTTGTTACGATGATTTTTCACTTCATCTTGAAAGTCTTTGAACAATTTTCAAATGTTTCATACTTCTTCCTTATTAAGTAAATATATATAGATATATTCACTTAAATTTCTGGAGAAAGCATATGAAGCAAAAAGATCCATCCCGTATGGCTACACATAATGAACTATATAGATCAACATGCATAATATCCAATAAGTTAGTCATCCGTTCCTCTTTGGCCTATGGACGGAGTTTCAATTATCTCGAGGAAAGTTTCACAAGCATCAATTGATCAGAATCAAAAGACTCCAAAAATCCATCAACATGGAGTTTCTTGATGTTTACTTTCCAATATAATTCAAATAGCGATGTTACTTCATAAGTGATCTTCCAATCATTTGTCTTACGACATTTTAGCAATAATGTTTATGGATGTGATTTCTCCAACTAGATTTGTAAAAGTTCATACACCCTTTATGGAATACGGTAATTATTTGAACAACCATCGTTCTCGTAATACCGGAACAAAATAACAGTTATTAAAACAAATCGTGAAGGCTAGATTTGATGACAACGAAAAACACAATAACACTTTATTTGTTTTCGATGAACATCATCACTTATTCACTTGCCAGTTACTTAGGCCGTTGCAGTTCATGAATTGTGTTGTTTTATATGACACTTCACACCAACCAATTCGGTATCCAATACCGGTATCCAATACCTCAGAACCACATTGTTTAACAAGCAAGGAATACAGCCATAACATGTATATCTTATATACACCTAAGTTGGACATCTCCAAGCTTTTCTTTTCTGCCAAATATTTTATAGATTCTCTTTCAACAATTCCTTTTCTTTTAAAAGAATCTATCAACATCAATAGTGGTGTCATTTACATGACACATAGTACAAAGCGTATATAGTCAAATACTAATACCTTTGGACTTGCACTTTGAAGTGGATCACCATCATAAAATGTTTGGTGTTCTTTCAAAAATCCGTTCTTTAGTAATCTATTAGTGTAGTAAACATTTTACTTACATCATCTATCCATCCTTATCATGACAACTTTCATGATCAAGCTACTATAGCCTATAAGGAAGAATCGCGAGTATAATGTTAGTTCCCAACACCTTTTTGGGAGATCCAGATGCCTAGCATCTCCATCCTTCACAAATTCTCATACAATATGAGAATATGTATTTTGCTAAATTATAATCTATCATAATGCAACCAAAAACATTGTTTCAGATATCACAATATCTTCCACACATGATGGTTCCTTAAACAATTGTTTCAGCTCCTAGATAACCTTGATATTAAAACAACTTTTGAATATCAATAATCATGGAGGCAAACATGATATTTTAGATACTAACATTGGAATTCTTACTCTTGATTTAATACTACTTATTAAACTTCATGGAGTAAATAGAGTTTGCTGAAAGTTTGCAATAGGACTTCTAAACTTTAAATTGACATTCAAAACAATACGATACCAGTTCGTAAAGTAAATATCCCGAATTCTATAGTTCTATTATCTCAATTAAAACAAAGCATAAGGTAGTGAACATATGCCAATGACTACAACACATTATGAAAATTCACTTTGATTTAGTTTATGACAAATTGAGTTCGACTAATCCAAATTATAAATGAACTCCCACTCAAAAAACGACATCCCTCGTGCCTTTTTGGTGATTACATGAACCAAATCCACTACACCAAGTCTGATCATCACGTGAGTCGGTGTAGCTTCAAAGGCGAGCATCAATATGGTCATCACATCAACTATATGAATCATGCTTAACCTTTCGGTCTGTGTTCTGAGGCCATGTCTGTACATGCTAGGCTCGCCAAGTAAGAACCTTAGTATTCACGTGCGTAAAACTGTCTTACACCCGTTCTATGAAAGCGTAGAGTCGAGTACACCCGATCATCACGTGATGTCTCGAAACACGATCCCTAGAAAGGTGCATACTTAAGGAAGAACACATTTTATCTTGATATTTAAACGAGGGATCATCTTACAATGCTACTAAAAGCACCAAACTAGCAATATAAGATGCAAACATCTAATTTGTAAAGTGGGATGATATGGTCCACGCATTTGATCTCTATCATATGCATCATGGTATGATCTCTATCATTCCTTTCTGTGTAAGGCCAAGGTCTATGGAACTTACACGTTAGGTGTGTTGTAAGAGTATCTATCATACATCTACTTACGACATTACCATATCATGACACTAGCCCACCAACGATCTAAACTAGACGCCTCTAATTTATCCATTGCAAGTTTTACATGGCTTAGGGCTTTTGGAGATAGAACCGGTCTTACCTACGAACATGGAACCACAACAAGGATAACCAAGTTATTAGTAATTCGTTGTAAATCAGATATTGACTATAGTAGGACAGACAGACACCCGCCAGCCACTTATGCAAAACTAGTTAAATGTCAGTCGTGGAACCGGTCTCATGTGCGATGACATGTAAGGTTGGTCCGGGCCGCTTCATCCCACTATGCCACCAATATCCAAAATACATAGAAGATGCAATAACATGATCATCATCTCCCACATATAAACATATGTGTACTACCCGTGCAAAGCACCTACGCATAGATCAGGCTCTGATACCATTGTTGGGTTCGCAGCATAGAAAACAATTTTTTCCTACGGTGGGAACTATACGCCAAGATCTATCTACTAGATACAAGCAACAGTTGGATATACATCCATAGAGAACTTACCCTTGAAGACAACAAAGCTTTGTTAACGAGTTGGAACTCGTGGATGATGTAGTCGTACACTTGCCGATCTCAAGATCGTGATGAAGTCCTTTAGGTCCAGTAGCTCTAGCACCATCAGGTCCAGCACCATGAAGTCCAGCACCGCAAAGCAGCGGTGCATCCGTGATCGCACACATGTTCGGTCCACCGAACAACCTCCGCCTCCTCGCTCCAGCGATGCAGCGGAAGCAACAACTCCTTTCCAGATAAAGCCACCGGGAACATGTATCTCGCTAATCCGAGACCATGGGGAATAACTAGAGGGAGAAGAGAACCTTCACGAGGAGGTGGTGTAAGATGAGAGGAGGAGGAGGTGCTCCTTATATAGTGGAGGGGGGCATGGCGCCGGACATGGTGGGTGCCCCCACCTCTCCCTCATTCATGTGGGTGGAGCTCCCACTCACATAAATACACACCTCCACTCATGCCCACTCACATGCATTAAATTTCCACCAAATTTAATGCAAGCTCTCATTAAATAAAACACTTGCATTTATTTTATTCAGAATTTTGTTAATTACTTTAATTAACAAACATTCACGTAAAACTCCCTGCAACATTTCAGTATCACATGCAGAACTAGTTTCAGCAATTTCACTCGAAACAATTCCGGGTTCCATCGAAATGATTCCAGCGCTTTCTTAAATCTTTATCTGAAACATATTTACTCCAAATGGTGTCGCTATCCCTTAAGTGTGTCACCCTACGGTTCGCGAATAATGCATACATGATCGAGACCCCTCTACGATCGATAATCAGCAGCGGGACCTGGAGATCTGTACTGACTCCGACATATTCAATGATGACTCTTGTGATCGTGTGAACCTTTAACGTTGTAACTAAATACCTTTATCTCGCTATATATTACATGTCCGAGATTCGATCATTGGTATCCAAATACCTAGTTTGATCTCGTTACTGACATGCACTCTTTTCTCGTTCCCTCGATATAACATTCTAGTGATCACATCACTTGCTTGCAACCTATTTCAATGTGATATCACTGAGAGGGCCCAGAGTATAGCTATCCGTCATCGGGATGGACAAATCCCACACTTGATCCATGAGCCTCAACATAACACCTCCGTAGCACTGAACCCACCTTTATAGTCACCCTGTTATGGTGTGAGGTTTGATGTTATCAAGATACTCTTCCGGTGTTAGCAATTAACATGATCTCATGGTCTAAGGACTAAGATTACTTCGTATGATGTTATAGCAATATAAACATAATGACTATGATCGTAATTCTATACTTCGGATGAATGTTCATCACATCATTCCACCAATGTTGTGACCTCATTATTAACAACATCCAATGTCCATGATCAGGAAACCTTGATCATCTTGTTAATCAACGAGCTAGTTTATATGAGAGGTATTACTAGGAACTTTGTATTTTGTTTATTAAACACATATGTATTGACGTTTCCAACCAATACAATTATAGCATGCAAAATAAACATTTATCATAAACAAGGAATAAGATAATAACCACTTTATTATTGCCTCTTGGGCATATTCCCTTCATTGTTAACGAGTTGGAACTCGTGGATGATGTAGTCGTACACTTGCCGATCTCAAGATCGCGATGAAGTCCAGCAGGTCCGGCTCCAGCACGTCCATCAGATCCATCTCCAGCTAGTCCAGCACCACCAAGTCGAGCAGCGCAAAGCAGCAGTGCATCCGTGATCGCACACACGTCCGGTACCCCGACAACCTCCGTCCCTCGCTCCAGCAAAGCAGCGGAAGCACCAACTCCTTTCCAGATAAAGCCACCGGGAATATGTATCTCGCTAATCTGAGACCATGGGGGAATAATACTAGTGTGGGAGAGAGATCCTTCACGAGGAGGTATGAGTGTGAAGGTGTGAGAGGGGGCCTTTTATAGGAGGAGGAGGGTGCCCCTCCCCGTGGCCGGCGCCCAAGGGGTGACCCCTCACCTCCTCATTCATGTGGTTGTAACTCCCTCCACATAAATTTGCCCCTTCACATTCTCTTTTAAAGTCTCCACTTTAATGCTCTCTCATTTAATAAAACCCTTTTATTAATTTTATTCAGAATTTTGTTAATTACTTTAATTAACAAACATTCACATAAAACCCCCTACAACATTTCAATATTACATGTAGAACCAATTTCAGCAATTTCACCCGAAACAATTCCGGGTTCCATCGAAATGATTCCAGTGCTTTCTTAAATCTTTATCTGAAACATATTTGCTCCAAATGGTGTCCCTATCCCTTAAGTGTGTCACCCTACGGTTCGCGAATAATGCAGACATGATCGAGACCCCTCTCCGATCAATAATCAGCAGCGGGACCTGGAGATCTGTACTGACTCTAACATATTCAACGATGACTCTTGTGATCGTGTGAACCTTTAACGTTGTAACTAAATACCTATATCTCGCGATATATTACATGTCCGAGATTCGATCATTGGTATCCAAATACCTAGTTTGATCTCGTTACTGACATGCACTCTTTTCTCGTTCCCTCGATATAACATTCTAGTGATCACATCACTTGCTTGCAAGCTATCTTAAAGTGATATCACCATGAGGGCCCAGAGTATATCTATCCGTCATCGGGATGGACAAATCCCACTCTTGATCCATCAACCTCAACATAACACCTTTGTAGCATTGAACCCACCTTTATAGTCACCCTGTTACTGTGTGACGTTTGATGTTATCAAAATACTCTTCCGGTGTCAGCAATTAACATGATCTCATGGTCTAAGGACTAAGATTACTTCGTATGATGTTATAGCAATATAAACATAATGAATTTGTTCGTAATGCTATACTTTGGATGAATGTTCATCACATCATTCCACCAATGTTGTGACCTTGTTATTAACAACATCCAATGTCCATGATCAGGAAACCTTGATCATCTTGTTAATCAACAAGCTAGTTTATATGAGAGGCAGTACTAGGAACTTTGTATTTTGTTTATTAAACATACATGTATTAACATTTCCAATTAATACAATTATAGCATGCAAAATAAACATTTATCATAAACATGGAATAAGATAATAACCACTTTATTATTGCCTCTCGTGGCATATTCCCTTCAGGTGGATCATGGGGCAATTCACCGTGAGACTTGGGTTCACCAAGTCACTGAAGCTGCATCCGTTTTTTCTCCTCTTCTTTATGATAAAACAAGAAAATTTAGGTGGGGGCCTTTCTATCCTCCCCAGTGACCTAAAAAAAGTTCTTCATTCCCTTTGCCCAGTTCTGACATGCTAAACCATTTTGCGGTGCTTTCGTACTACTCTGGTTGATTCCTTGTGTTGTTTAGGTTATTTTGTTGACAGACTCTACTTTTTAGGTAGTTTTTCAGATGGGTGCAGTTTAGGAAATTTCGATGATAAATTTTCAAGTAAAATTGTATGATCCATTATGGTGTTTACTTAATTCTTTTTTAGGGTCGTGCATTGTGCATTGTGCTGTTTACTTAATTATGATGATGCACTTGTGCTATTTGCAGCATCCTACCAACTTCGGTGGAAGAACATATGCAACAATCAACGACTTGCCAGGTGATGTATTTGGTCAGATTCTTATCAGGCTTCCTCCGCACCCATCCTACATACTGAGGGCACAGTCGCCCAAAAATGTTGGATGGACTTCATGGAAACCAATGATTTCAAAAGGATAACCCTGTCACACAATGGAGGAATGCTGTTACTTGGGTTTTTCACCAATAGCTCCGAGGACGCTCGATTCTGAACAGATCATTATCTTGACCAATCGATCTTCTAGAAGCTGAATAGGATGGTGGAAGTACATAAAGCCTACAAACCATATGTACTCGGATGTCGCAATGGTAGGGTGCTACTTCATTATTCGCAAGGCTCTAACATGATAAAGGACTGGGATCCAATTAGTGGAAGTGAAACAGTGATACCAGAACGACCAATTTGGTGGAGACGTGAGTATGATAGCGGCACAATTCTCTGTTCAAGAAATTATGGGCAATTGTCTTCACACTGTTGCAGCAATTTCTGTGTTGTTTGAACAGTAACCAATGGAAACCAAGCACTGGCGAGAGGTACTCATCAGAGTTACAAAAAT
The DNA here is from genome assembly GCA_910589775.1 of Avena eriantha. Lineage (NCBI taxonomy): Eukaryota > Viridiplantae > Streptophyta > Magnoliopsida > Poales > Poaceae > Avena > Avena eriantha. The sequence continues at coordinate 400,848,505 of OU342744.1, read as the reverse complement.
GGGAGGACTGGATTGAACCTGCTGAGATGCTGGCTAAGATGGATCATAGGCTGTTAACTCTCATAGAGGACATTTTGTACTGGCCAACAATGAACTCCAGATATCTAATTGCCTTCGATAACGTGACAACAAAACTGTGTTATATTGAGTGCCCATATGAGACACATGATATTTCCAGACGCAATTTTTTCATCGTTAAGGGGCATAATGGAGTTGTTTCCCTTGTGTTTATAAGAGACTTCAGTCTAAACACGTGGTCCAGTCCAAGATCATCAACGGGCAAATGGGAAGCTTGGGTGCCTCATATAAAGGTTGAGTTGGATACTCTCCTTGTCCTCGAGTAATCATTGGCATATGGTGGAAAATATGAGTAAGGTTACTCTGCGCATTTGAGGATAGAGAAATGGTGGTTATATGGGCGAATGAGGGAGTATTCTAATTCGATCTCAGCAGCATGAAGTCTAAGAAGTTCAGATCTCGTAAACGTTGGTGTACTTTACATCCCTACATTATGACACCTAGTTAATGCAGTCATTCATGTGCAACCCTTGTACTTTTGTACACCTATGATTTTGCTGAACAGTTTGTTCATTACTTCAGCAACCGATGTTATTCGGAGTGCTAAATCAAAGAAACGAAAAGGAAGTCCTGTTGGCAACACAACTGATTCAGACTGCAACATCAAGGAGAACACTCGGATGAACAAGCAAGGCTTGTTTGGGGAAGGATGTGTTTGCCCAGGTTGTGTTATTTGGAGCTGTAGTCTGATATTTGTTTGTTTTGGTAGCTGATGGAACTGTGACGGCACCTTTGTTTGTGTTGCAGTCATAGTGGCAGGGCTAGAATATTAGAGATCTATGTTCATTTTGGGGGCCCATGTGTGTCTTATAAAACATTGTTTAATATGATGAAATGGTGTTCTCTATATAATAGTGTATGCGTGATAAAATCTTGTTTTATTTGTTCTACATATACTTTAGCTGGTCTTTCGGTTTTGATAGTATGCTGTAGTAGCAGTATTTGTTTCGCAGCAGGCTTTTTATTTGATTTGAATTAGTACTACCATTTAGTTAGTGCTTCCTATAGAAGATTCTATGCCGACACCTAAATAATTAGTAGACCTTCGTTGCACACCATTTTCACATGCTTGAATCAGAGCTACTTCAGACATTTGTTTGTTGTTATGTTAAAAAAACATTATTGTATCGGGGATCTGCATTTTCATACGTGTGGTAGATAATCACTCTCCCTGACTTGAATCCCTGAAATAGAGGGAGGATGGCCTATTTTTTAAATTATTCTTTGGACAATCACTAAATTCAAACTCATTGTCGACTGCTAAAATCTACCGCCTACCCCGTTTGAGTTGGAGGCATCAGTTGATGTGAGTATCGCCTTAAATTCCTCACCAAATGGCGTTCAAACTACACAACCTTTTTTCTAGTAATAAAAACTTCGCCCGCAGCCAAATTCAAAATCGTAATCGAGCGGCAAAAATAACCCACCGACCCCGAAGCATTTTGCACCCCCTCTGTTTCAAACATTTTCAGGCAAAATCACCCACCGATGTAGTACCATTTTTATATTATTACATGGACCCTAGCCAAATTTAAAATCTGAGTCAAGCGGCAAAATTTACCGCCAATACTGTGTGAATGGAAGGTATCCAAGTTTGTGTGCAAAAAAATGTTTATGGATGATTAGTTGATGTGACTCTCCCTGGACAGATAGCGTACAGTCTACTACCTTTTTTCTATTAGTAGATGGAGGCTAGCCAAATTCAAAATCTCAATCGAGCGGAAAAATCACCCACCTACCAAGAATTTCCCGTCCCACCATTTCAAAAACTTTGAGCCAAAATATCCCACCGACCAGGGGAGTACCATTTTTCTATTATTATTATTATTAGATGCGCAAGCCGAATTCAAATTCTCAATCGAGCGGCAAAACCACACACCGACCTTGAAGCATTTCGCGCTCTTCCATTTCAAAAACTTAAGAATTTAAAATTCCAAATCTACCCATTGTTCATACGACAAATGGGCATGCTAAAGTCGGTAGCTCAGGGGCACGACCATAATTATTTTTTCTGCTCACCACTATGGTCCCGATTCCCCCATTTTTTCCCGTCGGCTCTATCAAAAATCCCAAGCTCCTATGTCCCATCCATGACCACTACGCGGACCGACTTGAGCTACGGTCTCATGCACTGCCGCGCAGCCGCTTCACCGACGCTCACCCACCAGATCTAGGAGCTACGGTGTCGTTCACTATGCCGATGGTGTCATCGACCGCCCAAGCTCTGCTTCCTCGCTGCCAAAAGCTACCCAACCGTACCGGATCTGCTTCACCGGTGTCCACCAGGCGTGATCTAGTTCAAAGAGTTCCCTGGCCATCGCTCTGGGCCAGCTGCACGGCCGCTGCCGTTCACTGCACCGGATTTGCCTCAGCGACGCTCTCGTCTACCGCTTTCAAGCCGGCATTGACCGCCCAAGATCTATTTCCCCAACGCCAACAGCCACCGCAATCGCAGCACCCTCGGTGACCTGGACATGACTCGCACGGTACCGACGATGCTTAGACGCCTCTCCGACCAAGGTTAACTAAATCTCCAACCCGCTTTTGTTTTGTCAGCGGTATAGCGGGTTCAAGCCTGTCACAGAGAACTGCATTTTTGTAATCGTGCTAGTACATACAAGTCACTGGGCACGCATGTTCTTCGTGCTAGTACATGCAAGGTCATTAGACATGTTGGTTTGCATTCGCTGCTCTACAAATTTCAAGTCATGCACATGTTTGTTATTTTGTCATGCACATGTTCTTAGCTACTCGATACACCAGTAATTGCCTGCTACCGTGTAATTCTTGCAAAATATGTAGTCAGTGGTAAATATTAGTGTGTATTCCCTGCTTTACAGTTGCTGAATCTATCTAGTTCGTCCTGAGATCAGTTCCTGCTATTATTTCCTCCTTGGCATCGTTCTTCTATCCTGTAGTAGCCGTTTAAACTCTTCGTACTAATTCAATTACAATTTTGTTGTTCCATAATGCCATCTGGTTCTTCAAAAGTTGCATCACTAACTATTTCCTTTTTCTTCCATAGAGCTCAAAATGGAACAATCAACATGTTGGTTTGCATAGCCTATTCTACAGGTTCATAAGGGATGCCATTACTTCCTCATCTGGTTCTAGTTCATCCTGAGCAACATCATAATTGTACTCTACTATGTAGTTCACTCGTGGTCTGCATTCATGCTCTAGAATTTCTCTTATGAGGCCATTATAATTTCTATCTGGTTGATTTTTAGCTATGACATTAACTACATGCCATTGTGTAGCTCACCGCAAATTCTGAGTCACCTAACGACTCTATGCATTCCAAGAGATGCCACTTCTTGCATATATATTTGATAAAATTCTAAGAAACACTTTGTTTGATTTCTCATTTCATTCTAGGCACACTTGTCTAATGCTTATTTGTCGGGTTCTACAGGTTCACAAGCGACCAATTATATCTCACATCTGGTTCTGGGTCTGGTTCATCCTAAGTCATGACATAAATATCCTCTACAATATAGAGTTCATTCGTGATTTGCATTCCTACTCTACGGGTTCTCGTATGATGTGGTTATAATTTCTATCTGGTTCATTCTTCGCTATGATAGTAACTGCATGCCATTTTGTGGATCAGCGCAAATTTCGAGTCACCCAACGTCTCTTGCATTTTAGGGTATAGAACCACTTCCATATATATTTGTTCAAAATGACCTGGCTAGTTTATATCTGCTGAAATCTAAGCCACACACAGACATTTTTTGATTGCTCGTTTCACGGTAGTCACACGTGGTTAATGCGTGCTTGCTTGTCATGTTTGTTTGACGTGTTGCTCAATAATTGAACCATGGACTAGTTATAAACTCCAGTTCATAGCTCCTGTCATATCAATCAAATGAGTAGTTTGTCTTGTTTGATGTATTAACTTGTTATTACTTAGTTTTAGACGACAATTATTGCTAGCCCCACCAAAGAGGGGGTTGCAAGATCATGTGTCCTCCAATGTAGCTTTCACACTCAATGCAAGATGCAGGTGATCGATTGAGAAAGAAATTGAGGACTTTGCTATCAACTTGAATGTCAACTGAAATACCGATTTTTCTTTCCCCTGAGTTGATAATGTGTAGTAATTTTAAGAAGTTTGCAGCTGATGTAATATTTAGATAACTCACATAGGCCATTTACAAATTTATTTGATGCTATCCACACATTGTGGTAGTCGTTATGGTAACTATGCCAGGCAAGTCGATTAGAGAACAGCACCGTGTTGTATTCGGCCGACGATGACTAGTAAAAAATGCTAGATTATTATACAAGTTTTATGATATTGGCATGGGCTTCAGAAATGACGAAACTATAAAAGGCCGTAAACGTAACGAGCCAATGCGCATGTGGTAATAGGCCGTAACAGGAACAACCCGTAAAAGTAATAGGCCTAACGGGTCGTAATAGTAACATGCTATAATAGAAAAAGGCTGTAACTGAAGCAGGCCGTAACAGTTGTTGGGTTTGTAGCATAGAAAACAAAAAATTTCCTACGATGAGAACTATATGCCAAGATCTATCTACTAGATACAAGCAACGGGTGGATATACATCCATAGAGAACTTACCCTCGAAGACAACAGAGTTTTGTTAACGAGTTGGAACTCGTGGATGATGTAGTCGTATGCTTGCCGATCTCAAGATAATGTGGAAGTCCTAGCGCCGCAAATCAGCAGCGCATCCGTCCACGCACACACGTTCAAGACACCGGACAACCTCCACCTCCTCGTTCTAGCGAATCAGCGGAAGCAGCAACTCCTTCCAGACGCAAGGCCACCGGGAACATGTATCTCGCTAATTCGAGACCATGGGGGAATATATCTAGAGGGGGAGAGAGATCCTTCACGAGGAGGTGTGCTTTGTGAGGGAGGAGAGGGGGGCTCCTCCCCTACCATGGCTGGCGGCCAAGGGGGAGTGCCCCCACCTCTTCCTCATTCATGTGGTGGAAGCTCCACTCACATCAATTTAGCCTCCAGCCAAAGTTCCACTCACATGCATTAAATTTTCACCAAATTTAATGCAACTCTCAATTAATAAAACTCTTTTATTTATTTTATTCAGAATTTTGTTCACTACTTTAATTAACAAACATTCACATAAAACCCCTTGTAACATTTCAATATCACAGGCAGAACCAGTTTCTGCAATTTCACCTGAAACAATTCTGGTTTCTATCGAAACAATTCCTATGCTTTGCAATTCTTTCGTCTGAAACATATGTGTTCCAACATGTTGTCCGGCAACCCTTAAGTGTGTCACCCTACCGTTTGCGAATAATGCGGACATGATTGAGACCCCTCTCAAATCAATAATCAGAAGCGGGACCTGGAGATCCATACTGACTCCTGCACATTCAACGATGACTTTTGTGATCGTGAGAACCTTTAACGCTAGTATCTTAATCCCTTTGTCACCTGATATAATACATGTCCGAGATTCGATCATCGGTATCCAAATACCTAGTTTGATCTCATTACCGACATCCACTCTTTTCTCGTTCCCGTGATATAACATTCTAGTGATCATATCACTTGCTTGCAAGCTATCTTAATGTGATATCACCGAGAGGGCCCAGAGTATATCTATCCGTCATCAGGATTGACAAATTCCACTCTTGATCCATGAGCCTCAACATAAAACCTTCATAGCACTGAACCCACCTTTATAATCACCCTGTTACGGTGTGACGTTTGATGTTATCAAGATACTCTTATGGTGTTAGCAATTAACATGATCTCATGGTCTAAGGACTAAGATTACTTCGTATGATGTTATAGTAATATAAACATAATGACTTTGATCATAATGCTATAATTCGGATGAATATTCAGCACATCATTTCACAAATGATGTGACCTCGTTATTAACAACATCCAATGTCCATGATTAGGAAACTTTGATCATCTTGTTAATCAACGAGCTAGTCTATAAGAGAGGCATAACTAGGAACCTTTTATTTGTTTATTAAAGACACATGTATTGACGTTTCCTATCAATACAATTATAGCATGAAAAATAAACATCTATCATATACAAGGAATACATAATAAAAACTTTATTATTGCCTCTCAGGGCATATTTCCTTCAACAGTAACATGCTGTAATAGTAGCATGCCAGAATAGAAACAACCCATTACAGTAAGAGGCAAGAAACTGCAAAAATTACAGAAGAGTAATAGGCCAAAATAGTAGCGGGCCAAAACAGTAACAGGTCAGAACAATGACGAGCTTCAACAGTATGGGCCAAGAAATTCCCGGACGAGGGTAGTAACAAGCCGACAAATTTACCAGGGTAGAACAGTAAAGGGCCTTTTGTGGGCCTGAGTAGCAAAAACCAGAACAGTAAAAGGCCAGAACAGTAACATGCTAGAACAATAACTGACCATCTCAGAGAAGGGCCGTTAGTAGGCTCGACGATGGGCTGCGATAGCAGTGATGGGCTGACCGCATGCCTTATGTTTACAAGAGCGACTTGGCGCAGGATGCTAATGGGTCGCACAATGTTGGACCAACATGGGCCTTCTGTAGGCTGAAACTGAATCAGGCCTGAAAGTTTGCGGGCTGCTGTTGGGTGCATTTTTGGGCCCATTTCAAACAGTGCAGGACAAAACAGTAACGGGAAACCTTCTTAGTGGGCTCCCCTTATGGGCTGGCCCAGTTAGTATGTAGTAGGCCTTGGATGGGCATGGCTTCTGCCACGGTTTGTATGACCGTTAACGGCAGTAATAGGCCGCTAACAGCGGCTGCCACCTGGTAGTTTGCATGATGTCAATTGTCAGCGCGGCTGGTGAATAGATCTACGGCGGAACAAGTTTTCGTGATGAAGGGTGCGATCCACCATGGTCGGAAAAAACCGTGGTTAATTCATTTGTGATGGGGCTTTTACCACGAAGGCCATCCGTCAAGGAAGACTCTTTGGCCATGAAAAACAGGCCTTCATCCACGAAAATCATCCATTGTAAAAGCCAAATTTTCTTCTAGTGTTTGCCCCCTCTCATCATCCATCCTCTGTCCTCTCCATTTGTCCTTACTTCCCATCTAAGCTTTCACGCAATGATTATACTTCTAGTCTAAGATGCAGTGGTGTAGAAAAATATGAGGTCCACACCATATCACCGTTAATCAAGTACGATGATGCAACTTTGTGAAGAGTATACGTATACTAGTAGTACTATATCTAGATAAGCATGTACTACTAGAGACACTTAATTTTTAACGAATGAAGTAAGAGATACCGAGTAATTCAGCACGTTCTACAAGATTTTTTTCATTTTTAGATAAAGCGGGGCGCTTCTTGAATTCTCTTGATAAAGCGGGGCACCTCCTAAGTCTGGTATAATCCTTTTTTTGGTGACGGGACGAGTCTGGTACAATCTATTAATGATATTTTGGGATACTTTTCAGGGTATTAACACAAGCACGACTATAAATAGACATTATAAATTGCAATAGTATGCACCCCTCCTTTCACCCAAAACACCCAACCTACCGTTGCTTAGAACTCGATCTCTGTATATTTCCTTCAAAAATTTGGTATGACAACTCTCTCTAGAATATGTCAATTGACCTGACAATTGGGAAAGGCCCTGAAACTTTGCCTGGAAGCCCATACTCAGTCGACGGGCCATGGCTGCCCCCACTGTCTCACTCCTCTGATGAAGAAGATAGCCACTGGCTGCACTTTTTTGAAGGGACGCCACCACCAACGCCGAGCGACTCCAATAAGATGGAAGATTAGACTAAGGAAGAGTGCCAATCTCTGGATCGGTTAACTGGCACACCTAGTACATATGAATACCATAGAACATAACAGTGCATCATTATTATATCGAATGATCCAGAATTTACAATTATTTCATAATGCATATCTCAAAGGCTATCTCAAACAGTCAAGTAGCATACGGAAGCATAAACAGATAATAGGCTCCATCTTCAATTGTGCCACAGGCGAACAAATGTCGACTGGAGTACCGCGACCTAATTCGATCACTCAGAATCGGAATATCCTTCAACATAAAATGTAGCAGCCCCGAAGGGTCAATACTTGGTATGTATGGAAAGCAGGGCTAAGTAAGGAGACAATATACCTAACATCTACATGCTTATTTGGCTAGCTTGAATTTTCAAATACCTTTATCGTACTTTCATAAACAGATTTTGATTCACAACAACCCATTAAGTTCACCCATCAAGTTTTAGTAATCAAGAAATAACGATTAGTGATAATATGTCATAGCCTCAATATCAAGCAACTCATTCGTCTGTAACTAGGGACATGGCTAAGTACTTAGTTTTACACCCTGCAGGGGTTTGTACACTTTACCCATGTGACCTGGCCAACCTAGCTCAAACCACCACACTCATATTGTGTGGTGATAGGGAGATGTCCAAGAAGAGACCATCCGGGAAGTAAATCCCCAAACCCCACTGCGCACCGGTCCCAACCTACCATTCTGATACATTGCTAATGTATCCATAATTTTTGATGTTCCATGATTGGTTTTATCTACTTTCTTATGTTTTGTCCACACTTTGGAGTACTTTTTATACACTTTCTTGGACTAACCTATTAACAAGATGCCACTAAGCCAGATGCCTGTTTTCTATTGTTTTTGGTTCTAGGAAAGTTAGAAAATGAATATTCTCGGAATTGGACGGGACAAAAGCCAAAGTCAGTTTTTTACCGAGGGGGACACGGAGCCAGAATACGAGACGGAGAGGGGCCAGGGGCCGGCCACACCACCTGGTCACGCGGCCAGGCCTGACCCGCGCCAGGGGGTGGTCTGGTCGCTTGGGGAACCCCCTCGGCCTCCCCTTTCGCCTATAAGATGCCTCTGATATAGAAACCCTAAGTACCCGATCAAAATTCCACGAAAGAGTCTGTAGCCGCCGTCATCTCCATCCCTATATCTGGAGGGATCTAAAGCTCTTCCCGGCACCCTATCGGGGGGAGAATTCACCCTGGAGGCCTTCTTCATCAATATGCAAGCCTCTATTGTGATGTGTGAGTAGTTCATCCCTGGACAACGGGTCCATGTAGTAGCTAGATGGTTGGTTCTTCTCCTTTGTGCTACCATGTTTAGATCTTGTGAGCTCCGTTCATGATCAAGATCATCTATTTGTAATCCTACATGTTGTGTTTGCGGGGATCCGATGGATATTGAGATGTTATTTCAGATTGATTATTGATTCTATCATGTCTTTGTTATTTGTGATCTTGCATGCTTTCCGTTGTTAGTAGCTATCTTGGCCAAGTAGATGCTAGCAACTCCAAGAGTTAGTATTTATGCTCGATAGTGGGTTCATGCCTCTAGTAATCTAGGTAAGTGACATAAATCTCTAAGGTACTAGATGTGTTGTTGCTACTAGGGAGAAAAAAACAATCCGTTGTTCATAGAACAATCGTATTGTTTACTTTACACGCAATGCGTAATGCAATTATCTGTTGCTTGCAACTTATTACTGGAGGGGGTTCGGATGATAACCTGAAGGTGGATTATTAGTCATAGATGCAGTTGGATTACGGTCTATGTATAGTGTTGTAATGCCCAATCAAATCTCAAAGGAGTCAAGATGAGCAGTATATGCTTGTATGCTTTCTCCATGTTTGTCAATTGCCCCGCTGTAATTTATTCACCCAACATGTCATCTATCTTAAGGAGAACCACCACTAGTGATCTATGGATCCCGGTCGTTTCTTTTATCATGAATCTACAATTTTTTACTGCTTTCTATTTACTTTATGCAAGCAATTACTTTCTTCCACACAATACGTTTAATCCTTTGTTTTCAGCAAAACCGGTGAGATTGACAACCTCACTGTAAGGTGGGGTCAAAGTTCTGTGGTTGTGTTGTGTAGGTTTCCATGTTGCTGCTGGCACCGGTAGTGCGCCTTGCCAAAGGCCAGCTAGCAACACCTTGGAAGTTTTTCCTTACTCCTACTGGTTCGATAACGTTGGTATCATAACTGAGGGAAAACTTGCTACTATGCCCATCACACCTTCCTCTTGGGGTTCCCCAACGAGCTCGATATAATTTGGGCCATCACATTCCCTACATCTCTGGCTATGCTAGGTTCAGGTCACCACGACCTACTAAGTCCAACCAGCCACCCATTCTTACTGGCACATGGTTGCACATGTAAGCTACTATAATAAAGAAAACTAGTCCTTCTCAGTACCCTGGGCGGCATTCCCCACCATTATTCACACTCCGTTGACAATCCGACCACTCCGCCCAGGTAGTTCATTAATATTATGTTGTTTTAGTTTGAACAAACACATACTTAACCATAATATGATCCCTTCCCCGTTTATACAGCAGGTCTAAGCACTTCTACCATACGGAGGCTCAAGTACAAGGGATTCCTACCACAATGTATATAGGACATAGCATAGCATAGTAATTCCTAAACATGCAACTATAGAAATACACTACACATGCATAAGGGAAAATTAGTAGGACAATGTATGAATAAAATAGCATCTACTTGCCCGTGCGGTAGGTGTTGAGAGTACAATCCTCGTAGAAACAAGCATTGAACTCGTCACAATCAACATGATACAATTGCAACACATAAACAATCATACATAATCATAAACAAATGCACAAATGCATGCATGCCAATTTAATAGAGGTTTAAGTAGCATATTTAAGTTCTCTGATCATTAAACTACTGATGATATGCATGAAAAGCTTTTAATGCATCAAAACCATTTGTTGCATTAATTTGGTCTATTTAATAGGCTTTCTTCAATTTAATTTAGCCTTTGTTATAAATAGTATGATCAATTCTTATTAAAATAACTCCTGGATAGATATTTCAATTTAGATCTAGGAGAAAAAGGATTCATGTCGAAATGTCTTATATATCGTTTTAAATAATTAAAATACTACATAATTCATTTTAATATACTTAAAATATTCTTTAATGTAAACCTGCAAGTTTAATGCAGAAAAAGATTGTACTCATTCTTGTGTTTCAGAGACATATTATTTGCAATTTTCTCAATAGTAGTTATTTTCCTATGAATTTATTACTCCAAAAAAACATTAAACTATTTAAATAATTATGGCAAACCTTACAGTAAGTGCCTAAGCCAATTGCATAATAATAATCTACATGAAATTAGCTTTCCATCAGTATGTTATATGCTATTTTTGGACCAGTAAATCTTTTATATGAATTTTCGAAGTTATATTCTTTTTCTACCCTTTTATTTAATCCCTGAAAACTACGGGGAATATTCCCGCTGACGCTGCGGACCCAGCTAACGTGGCGCTGACTAGTCAGCGGTCTACCGCGTGGGTCAACGGACGATCCAGGTCATCCGTCTAAAATCCGACGGTGGAGATCGTGGTGCTTGGAGCTGACCTTGCTCGTCGGTGGTATGTGGCGGCTCGGCAAGGTGACAGGGTAGTGGTCCGTCGGTCTTCGGCGAGGTCGAGGTGGTCAACGATATTCCGGCGGCCTCGGCAAGAGTCTTGGTGGCCTCAGCGGGCTTCCTTGCTTCCTCGAGCGGTGCTGGCGGGCGGCTAGAACGGCACGGCCCTAGTGGTGCTTTGCGAGCAATCCGGTGGCTCTAGGCGTTCTGTAGATCAGTTAAAAACAGTGAGGAGATGTAGGAGATAAAGGGGAAGAGGATGGGCGGTACAGGAGGTCGAGGGGCTGACCGAAACAACATGTTCAAGCTTGACCTGAGCAGCTGCGGAGGTGGCGGATGGGAAGCTTTCGGTGGAGGCGGCTAGGATTTCCATGAACTCGAAAAAAAGGAACAGGGAGGTAGGGGAGTGGTTTATATGGGCGAGAGGAGGGCAGAGATCAAACAAATCCGTCGGATTTTGTAGAATTGCGATCGGGATTTGGCTCTGTTGGCCAGTTCTTCCCATCCATGATGGAGGAAGAAGATGATCGGTGCGCCCCATGTGCCAGAGGTGGAGGGAAGGTGGGCTGGTGCTCTCTCCGCAGTGGGCCGGCCTTGGGCCCTTTAGCACTACGCGGTCGATAGAAAAGGGGTTGCGGCTGGTGTTTCTCTACATCCACGCGGTGGCAGTAGGGAGTAGGTGGGCTAGGCTGGCTGGGGCTGGCCAGCTCCGAGTAGTTTAGGTTTTTTTCCTTTTGTTTTTATTCTTTTTCGTTTCTTATTTATTTAATATCTTTTGCAAAATAACTCCAAATGAATTGATTTTTGTTTCTGATTTTTTCTAAAATCCTGTAGATCAACTTAGGATCATTTTTGTAGTCTTTTCTCTAGTTTGTAAATAGTGGATTTATAAATCCTATTCGATTCCTCCTAGGAATAAAGTAGCACATTTGCAGTTAGGGTTTTGGTTTTCAAATTCAAATTTTTGCAAATTTTTCATGGATGCAATGCAATGCTCATGAATGACATGAAAATGCAAAAAACATCATCCTAATTTCTAAAATCTCGGGATGTGACAAAGAGGAGGAGTCTGAGGTCGATGTTGAGGAGGAGGCCAAAGATGACGACAAGGAGGAGGCCAAGGACGATGACGAGGAGGTATCTTCCTCCCCGAAGAAGCGTGCTTGGGTGCAAAATTAAATGGCGTGTAGCAAAGAGGCGAGCAGTGTACTATATCTTGTTCGAGGGAGCATCTTGGCTTTGGTAAATAATGTTGTCAATGAGAGTTTCGAACATTTAGGAAAATGATTTTCAATTTCAAAGTGATAGGATTCGTTTTTAGTAATTAAGTAAGTCCGGATAATTTGGCTTAGAGTGCACTCACTGTATTCTAGAAAAATATAAATAATTTCCACTTCATGTTAGTACTATATGAAAATACTTATTTCAACGTGTGTAATGATACATAGTTTTTTGGGGTGAGGGGGTGTAATGATACATAGTTGAAAGTTAAATGGTGTCCTCTTATATTTGTGCTTGTTTAGACAAAAACTACAAACATGGATTTGGACAACTTTCAAAAAACATGCTACAAAATATGGTCACAACCATGTATGAACATTATTCACATTTTAAGCCAAGTTACCAATGTTAGGGTCATATCTGCATCACTCGTACCATTTATTGGGATAAATTAAAGAAAAGTAAAGAAAACAATAAAAAAGTTAAGCACTATGTATGGTGTCCTCTTCCGTAAATGATAAACATGAATTTTGACAAGGTTTAAAAACACTTCTTCACAATATGACCAACGATGTGTTAACATACTTGGGTTTTAAGTTAAATAATGACAAAGGTCGTGTCCATTTTTGGTAGACGGGGTGCATCTTGGCATGACATACTAATGTTGTTAATTAGACTTTTAAACTTTTATGTATAGAATTTTGTTAAATAGTTTTAGAAGTGCCACATATAATTATTTTTTAAATAAAAGGCAAAGAGTATGGATCCAAATGCCACAACACACTAAATTTCATAAAAAATAGAGTATGTTTCATGGTTAACAAGTTTCATAAATTTTCAAGCCTTCTAGCTAATTTCCCATAATTAAATGACATGTTGTCAATAAAACCAAAGTAGGTAAAATATGAACTACAAGAGCATGATAGACTTGTAAATTTGTCAGGAATTCATATATAGTAATTATTGTACCCATGCACTCATACTGAAACCGACTATTGTTTTGAAAGATACAATTTCTTTGTATGAATTTTCATGCTGACACATCTCACCATATTTCGAAAAATTGAAAGAAAATAAGGAAACATGGAAAGAATGACTAAGGTCATGGCCATATTATACAACAATACTCCAAAAAACAATGGTTCACATCCAACGGGCGCAGACGCAGAGCTGGCTCCAGAATAGATTGGACATCATCACAAATCAAAAGAATTCTGGTAATTTTTTTAAAAATAGGGGAGTAGAACACCGTCCTATGCATCTGTTATGCACACAGCCTTTTAGTAGTATTAAAAATGCATACTTGTAAAATAGTAAAGACGACGTTGTTAAAGTTTCAATACAAGGGACCTAGGCACCTTCACCGGCCCTCCATAATTAACCTTTCTTCCTCTTCTTAACCTTGCTTCTTTAAGACTTTGCAGCTATGGCTCCGAAGACCGGAGCTCCCCATGGGAAGAAGAAGAAGGCCCAGTTGGCAGCGACAAAGGCCGTGGAGCAAAAGAAGACATGTCGCCGGGTTCTGAATCTTGCTCTAGCCACTCCAAGTCGCAGTCTTGCACCAGGCAGCCACATGAAGAAGCAGGTGTCGAGGACCGACAAGGTCGGGCTGCATTTCCCTGTCGGTCGGATCGGGCGCTACCTTAAGGACGGTTCTCCTAGCGCATAGGCTTCGGGGCTCCCGTCTACCTCGTGACTATTCTCGAGTACCTCACCGCCGAGATGCCGGAGCTCGCCGAGCAAGCCGCGAAGGACATCAAGAAGATCTGCATCATCCTGAGGCACATGATGCTTGACATCATGCATAATGAGGAGCTCAGCAAGCTGCTGGCCGACATTACCATCACGAACAGCGCGTTCTTCCCAACATCCACAAGTCCCTACTTGGCGATGGTACCACGGAGGACGCAGCCAAGTTGCTCATGGAGGATGCTGCCAAGTCGCCAGGGAAGACCACAGAGTTACCCTAGAAGTCGTTAAGTTGTACTACTACTACTTTGTATTAGTTTGGATTTGCTCTGTTTGTAGTTTCGTTAATCATTAGTGTTAATGTAATATTTAGATCTATGATGCTAAGAAAAATATTGTGAGGGTTCTAAAAAATGGTGTTTTCCTAATCTAATCCTATACTGCATTTATTTAATATTACTCAGCATATAAGGTTTAGTCAAAGTCAAACATTACAAAGTCTGACCAACTATATATAGTATTAAAAAGTATACTCATTGAAAAAAATCAATATACAGTAAACAATATCGTCGATGTGAGTTTCGAAATATCAGGAAAGAGATGACAAGCAAGGTTGTTCTTTTTCATAAAGAAAGCCTGAAGAATATGGATCTGAATGCCACAATCTAGGTTTTCAGACATATATAGTGGACCAACATGTTGTACTGATGCTACCCATGTGTTTATGTGCTTTCAAATTTCCCATCTAACTCTGCCAACTTGAATGACTTTATCCCGATTTATTGAAATTATATTAGGTCGAATTTGAACTACAAGTAAATTGTAGGTTGCTTTGAAAGTTTTATTAAAAATATTTTGGAGGTACCCTTCTGGGAAGGGTGAATTAATATATATCAAAAACCACTGAGAGTTTTGATGATAGGTTCAACTTCTTTCTAGATTTAACAAAATTAAGTCGGAATTGAGCTACAAGTAATCATGATAGATTGCTCTTTAATTAAATGTCTTTTTGGAGGTGGATGGTGTCAACACCCGGATTATTAATCCTAGATGCTTGTTATGCCATACATCGCAATCCTAGGATTACCATTTTTGCGAGACTTAAAAGATTTGATATCATAGTACATCATCCATTACAAACCATAATAGGGTCTTACAAAAATAACGGATCTCATGATCCAGTCTTAATACAAAGAAGAAGCATAATAAATATGCGTAGCGGTGGGCTCCATCTTCAGTGTCATAGGCAATGCTGATGATGGGAGATGATCCTAGTTGTCATAGCCGTCCTATTGTCCTTCTTCCGGATAGACCTCCTCATAGTCTAGCCACGGGATAGCCAGGGACAAAGCCATGAGTACTCTTTAAGTACTCGCAAACTATCACTAACAAGTAAGGCAGTTCTAGTAGGAATGCTAAGCTCTAAGTTTATTTGCAAAAGCTAAAATTTAAACCTAAGTTGAGTTCAGAAATAAAGAAAGCAAAAATAATGTTCTAAATCACCTAAGTGGGAACTTAGTTTTCATAGTCACAACTCTGTTGTGGTCAAGTCACAGTTATAGATCACTTCACAAGTCATTTTGAAAACATCTGACGACGGAACAATATGGCCACTCCAACTGTCCATGACCGCGGACACGGCTATTCGAATAGTTTGACACTCTACAGAGGTGGTACACTTTCACCAAAAAATTTCATACATCCGTCAGGGATAACCCTGAATCATTATACTTTGTATGCGGATAATAAATCATAATCTTTCCTTTACACACACTAGTATAAGCACCTCTCCTATGAGCTTGGCCTCCCAGCCATGGCCATCTGCCATCCTGGGCACTACATAGGTGGACATCATCAAGAGGTAGCGTCATCTCAAACCTCTTCCGCGATGGAACCCATACTAATGCATATAAACTTCCGGCTACGCCTTACCCAATTCAGGTATTATGGTTGTACGGTAAAATTTGAATGGTATCGCATCCGAACCCAACCATCAGGTTTTATAAAGGGCTAAGGCTCATGCCTCAACATTTTCATCAGCATAAACCATTTGTGTTTCTCAATACATGTCAAAACATCGCAATAGAATGACTCATCATTCCAATGTTTTCATAAGAATTTTCACCAAGTATTCCAATCTAAAGTGATCAAGTTTTATGCTTAGCACTAGCCACTAAGGTAAAGAGGGTTCACTAATGAGGAGTGCTAATCTCAATCTCATGCCATAGAATGACATCTAGTATAGGCCTAGTTTTATACTCTTTATGCTACCTATACTACTTTCCAAAATCTCACAAAGCGTTACTGAAAGTAAAGAAACTTTGGTAAAGCAAAAAGTAAATCTTGCAAGTAAACTTGGGATGGGTATAAATGAAAAGTATATAACAAAAGCGTGCCTAATGCATTTTCTTAAGTTATCAAGGGGCAAGTGTTAACTTGCTTAGTCTAGCTTGCTTAGCAATGATGGCTTGCCTTGATTGGTGCAGTGATTGAAGTTTTCTTCATCTTCTTCGGGGTAGAACTCCTCCTCCTCGTAGACTTGGTCGGTACTATCGTCTATAAATGAATACATGGTACACAATCACCAAACAATACTTAACTAAGTCTAATTAGCACACTAAGGTTCAAACTTGATGATCTAGCATCATCACACTCATCAAAGGATTTAAAGAACTAGTTTCATTTATTTTATTTGAGAAAAGTAATTTCTACGGATTGAAATTAATTAAGATTTAATATTCTCCAATTAAAATATGGGAGCATGTGGATACATGTCATCACCACATATTCTAATACATGGTAATGTGATTTAAAGGGTTGGTCACATTTTATAAAGTTTAAGATTATCATTAAAATGATTTAACATGATTAGAAATGCCTATATAGCATTATTTTGGTACTAGTCCAAAGTCACTTCATGCAAACCTAAATATTATTACGTATTCAGATAAGTATTGTCAAATGTGATTTTTGATAGTTGGAATCAACTCAAAAGCTATTATGGATGATTATTGAAAAATGTTTGAAGTTGCAAAAGTCTTAGTTTTGTTATTTTTGCTATAGAGTACCTCTAACTCCAAATGATTTAAATCCAATGGGCTTTGATAGATATTTTAATTGTCTTTCTAACAAATTTGAATAATGCATTTTGGTTAAGTGGTCAGAATAGGATTTCCAGTTAAAAGGAAAAATATTAATTTGAATCGGTGGGCTAGCACGGGAAAGATACTGGGCCGGTGCAGCTGCACTGTGAGGGTGCAGCGGGCTGCTGACAGGGTGGTCCTATGCGTCAGCGGCTATTACTACGCGAAGTGGTACCAAGCGATCTAGGATCTATGATTAGAATCTAATCTAACGGCCGAGGCTCGTCGTCCCCAGTGAACAGCTCGCGGCACGGTGGGGTGCGTGGTGGCTCACCTGGGCTCCAGCTAAGGTCGGCGATGGGGGCGTTCGAGCTGGTAGATGACGGAGCTTCCATGCGTGGTCGTGGCAGCTCCAGGGGCGGCTCCAATCGATGTCACCTCTTGTCCTCTGTAGGTGTGAACTCCGGTGAAATTCCGACGGACAGGGGCTCGCGTTGCTCTGGGAGAAGTGTGGGGTGGTTATGAGAGAGAGGGGAGTGAGGTAGTGTTGGAATGGAGGCTGGGGGTGGCCTCCTTTTATACTGCGGTGAGAGGGGCAAAGCAGCATGGTCAGGCGGTGCTGGCGACATGGCTACGGGCGGCTATCGGCATGGCTGTGGGCGGCGGTCGATGCGGTGCTTTAGGGCGGTCTTCACGGGCTTGATGGCGTGGCAAGGGGCGGTGTACATCGGCCAGGAACATACGGTGCTCTACACGGGGAAGGCGAGCATTCGACACGGTGTGCGGGTGCTATGGGTCAAGCAGTGGCGAATGGTGATGTCTGGGCGGCTGCTGAGGTCATGGCGGAGCAGTGTGCGCAGGGTGAGGTCGAGGCGCGGCGTGTGTAGGCTGGTCGGGCATGGCGCTCTAGCACGTCCTCGGCATGGCCCAGACGCTCTGGCCACGGCTTTGCTGGGGTGGTCCACAGCTTGGCTTCACTCGGGTAGTGGACAGGGGCGGCGGTGTGGTCGTAGCTACCTCCTAGACATCATGGGCCAGCTCGGGGCGGTCTGTTGTGAGCGGAGCTTGATCGACCGACATGGTGAGGTTCGGGCGGCATGGCACTAGCACCAACAGTGAAGGGGGCAAGGCTTTGATGCTTTGGTTGGTGCTAGGGTGACCAAGGGACAAAGATTTAGCCAAGTGGTGGACAAAACCTTGATCAGCAGTAGTGATTATTAGGCAGGTTTTACTGTGCTCACTAAGTGTTCGACACAATGTCCGCATGAGATTTAAATTTGAATTTTTGGCTAAGATTTGGTGGGTGTGTTGGTCACAAGCTTGGGCATCTCTGGTTGCTAGGGTTTGCCAAGGTGAACTGGTTTGGTTGGTTTTTGAGAAATGGCCATTTATACATGTGAACTTAATTCCATTTCCAAATGTCTCTCATAAGAATTTGAAAATAGTTTCTGCAAGTTTGTAAGTGGGCTTGGGTTCACCTTTACTTGGTCTAGCAAGGGGTGAAAAGAAGTAGAAAAGTTCCTGTTAGAAGTTCTCTTCTAGGAACACTCAAAGTGGCCTAGTGGTTAACTTTGGTTGTAAATGGTCTAGGTGATGTGGCATTCACCTTTAAACCATTTCACAACATTTAGAACAATCAAGCATGGCATTTTCAAACAATTCTACACTAATGCAAACACACACATGCATTCATAATCCTTTTATTAATAAAAGTTTTTGTTAACCCTAAATTGGGTGATTTGAACTTGATAACCTTGATTAAAGTTTTGGGATGTTACAAACCTTCCCTCCTTAAACAAAATCTTGTCGCGTGATTTAAGAAAAAAACTAGGAACTAAAGAGATCTGTAAACTCAGTTCAAATGTAATCTTCTCGCTCCTAGGTAGCTTCTTCTTTGGTATGGTTGCTCCATTGGATCTTGAGAAATTTGATACTCCTAGTCCTAGTAGTTCTGAAAGCTTCTTCCAAGATACGAATGGGTACTTCACGATACGTCAGATCCTTGTTGATATCTATGGCTCTGTGATCGATTTTCTTGAACACTTCGGTCTTCTCCGGTAATTCTAGGCATTTGTGAAGTAACGAGATATGGAACACATTATGGATGGCTGGCATCTCCTCTGGCAGTTCTAGTTGATACGATACTTCTCCTCGGTGATTCAGAATCTTGAAGGGTCCAATATATCTGGGGGATAACTTTCCATTCAGCTAAAAATGCTACATTCACTTCAACGGTGAAACCATGACATACACAAAATCTCCGACATTGAAAGTCAGCCCTCTATGTCTCTTGTCAGCATAACTCTTCTGTCTGGATTGGGTGGTCTTGAGGTGCTCACATACTTTGTGAACCTTCTCTTCGGCTTCTCGTAGGATGTCGGGTCCGAAAATCTGACTCTCTCCTACTTGCGATCAATTCAAAGCGATACGGCACGTTCTTCCATATAGAAATTCAAATGGGGACATTTGCAAACCAAGTTGATCCATACTCTAACACACAAGCTCTCAACATATCTTCTAAGATTTGGTTGACTCTTTCAGTCTGTCCATCGGTCTGTGGGTGATAAGTTGTGCTGAAATTCAACTTGGTTCCTAATCCTTCTTGGACTTTCTGCCAAAATCTTGAGGTAAATTGGGTTCCTTGATCCCACACTATGGTCTTGGTGGTTCCATGCAAACTGACGATTCTAGCAATGTACAACTCTACTAGCTTCGAACTCTGGTAGGTTGTCTTGACAGGTATAAAATGGGATACCTTAGACAGTCTATCAACTATGACCCAAATAGAGTCATTTCCCCTACTAGATGTAGGCCAACCGGTGATAAAGTCCATTCTGACGGAATCCCATTTCCATTCCAGAATCTACAATGGTTGCAACAGTCCTGCGGGTCTCTGATGTTCCGCTTTAACTCTCTGAGAGATATCACACTTGGCTATGTAGCTTCCGATTTCTCTCTTCATCTCGCGCCACCAAAATTGCTCCTTCAAATCACGATACATCTTTGTTCCTGCGGGGTGGATAGAATTAATAGTATCATGATCTTCTTGCATGATAACTTGCTTCAACTCCGAATCTACTGGCACACAGATATGTCCTTTGTACCACAAAACTCCTTCTTCATCTTCGGTGAATCAAGGTACCTTTCATGTACCAATATGATGTTTGATTTCATCGATACTTGCATTTCCCTTCTAGGATTCCTTGATTTGGCTAATCAAAGTGGGTTGAAGTTCAATGCTAGCTAAAAATCCTTTGCTAACTTGCTCTGTTCTAAACTGCTCCAACTCTTCATGCAAACTTGGCTGGGCTTCTTTGATCATGGTGTTTAATCTACGCGGCAATCTGCTAAGAGCATCCACTACCACATTGGCTTTGTCGGGGTGATAGTGAATGTCAAGGTCATAATCCTTGATTAACTCTATCCATCTCCTTTACCTTATATTCAGCTCCTTCTAGGTGAAAATATACTCCAGGCTCTTGTGATCCGAATAAATCTCACAGCGGTTACCCATAAGGTAATGACGCCATGTCTTCAATGCTAAAACTACATCTGCTAATTCAAGATCATGGGTAGGGTAGTTTTTCTCATGTTGCTTCAGTAGTCAGGATAGATATGCTATGACTTTGCCTTCTTGCATCAACACACATCCGTGACCAATCTTGGATGCATCACAATACACATCAAAAGGCTTCTTGATATCTGGCATAATCAATATTGGGGTTGAAATCAATCTCTTCTTGAGCTCTTGAAAGCTTGCTTCACATTAGTCGTTCCATTCAAACTTCTTGTCTTTCTTCAACAATTATGTCATCGGTCTTGCGATGCTCGAAAATCCTTCAACGAACTTACGGTAATAGCCCGCTACTCCAAGAAATGCACGGACATGGGTTTGAGTGGTTGGGGCTTCCCGTTCTTCAACATGTTTTATCTTGGTGTGATCAACAGTGACTCCTCATGCCGACACAATATGTCCAAGGAATCCTACTTCTTTCAGCCAGAACTCGCATTTACTAAACATGGCATATAATTGATGCTCTCTAAGGGTTTCGAGGATGGTTCTCAGATGTTGCTCATGGTCTTCTTCTGACTTGGAATAGAATAGAATATCGTTGATAAAAACAACGACAAACTTATCCAAAAAGTTCATAAAAATCTTATTCATCAGATTCATGAAATAAGCAGGGGCATTGGTTAATCCAAAAGACATGACCGTGTACTCATACAATCCATATATGGTGGTAAAGGCGGTCTTTGGAATATCCATTACACGAATCTTGAGTTGATGATAACCGGTCCTAAGATGAATCTTAGAAAACACTCTGGCACCAGTCAATTGATCAAACAGATCCTCTATCTTGGGCAGTGGGTACTTGTTCTTGATGGTGACATCATTCAGCTTCCAGTAATCCGTGCACAAACGGTTACCTCCATCTTTCTTGTCAACAAACAAAACAGGTGATCTCCAGGGCGATGCGCTTGGTTGAATCAACCCTTTCTCCAGCATAGTATCAAGTTGCTTCTTCAGCTCCACTAATTCAGATGGGTTCATACTATAAGGTCTCTGAGTTATGGGTCCAGTTCCAGGAATTAGTTCAATAATGAACTCGATATCCCGATATGGGGCCATACCACGCAATTCATCTGGGAATATGTCGGTGTATTCACAGACTACTCTGACTTGGTCTATGGTGGGTAGGGCTAGACTCTTGTTGCATTTGAACTGGGGGGGGGCAAGGTTTCAGATACATGCTCTACTGATACTCCAGAGCTACTGGTCATGGTTATGGCTTTCTTGCCACAGTCGATCAATCCTTTGTGTTTCGATGTCCAATCCATTCCTAGTACTACTTCCAAACCTTTGGTTCCAACTACTATTACATTGGCATAAAAATCTATCCCATGGATTCTGATAGGCACAACCTTGCAAATTTTTCTAGCTTTGGTGGTTGAACCAGGTATTTGCACTATCATAACATGCTTCAATTTTGTTGGTTGAATCTTACTAGTGCTTGCAAATTATTTTGTAACAAACAAGTGCGATGCTCCAGAATCAAACAACACTCTTGCTAATACAAAGTTAACAGAAAACATACCCAGCACGACATCTGGCGCTTCTTGGGCTTCTTCAGCATTCATGTGGAATAGACGGCCGTTGCAGTTGAGAGAGTTCCCTGGGGCAAATCTCCTTCCAGGCTGAACATGGCGCTGCTATTGAGTTGGGGCATTCACATTGGTGGTGGCTGCAAGCTTCTTGGGACACTCATTGGAGTAGTGACCCTTCACTCCACATTCAAAGCAAGTAATCTGGGATTTGTCTTTGGCTGCAATAGGCATGACATTGCTTCCAGTCCTTGGGGCAGTATTGTTGTTGTTGTTGTTGTTGGACTTGGGCGGTGCATGGTTGAAGTTGTTGGTGTTGCCGGGGTTGTTGTTATGATTTCCTCTGGACTTAAAGTTTCCTCCGTTACGATTGCGGTAGCTTGGACGAGACATCGGGGGTCTATTGATCCTTGGGGAATATCATGCAGATGGGTTGGGATGATACTTCTGGGTATTGTGGGACCCAGTCTGGTACATCATTCTGCGCTTGCAGTTGTCATTGGCTTGGTTTATCTTCCCTTCCATCTGAATGGTAGAGTCGACTAGCTCTTCGAGATCTTCAAAACAGATGTTGACAAACACCGTCTGCATCTCATCATGCAGTCCATTCAGGAATCTTTCCTTCTTCTTAGCTTCAGTGTTGATATCATCAGGGGACTATCTTACGAGGGATAGAAATTTGTCATGGTACTCAACTACCGTCATCCTGCCTTGCTTCAGTTCCCTGAACTCATCTCTCATTCTGGTAACCAAACCTTGTGGCACGTGGGTGTGGATGAACTTGATATTGAAAGCTTCCCAAGTCATGATCTGACTGTGGTTCATCGTACGAGTGCTATTCGACCAGGCTCTTGCATCTCCTGCCAGATAGTGGCTGGCAAATAGAACTTTCTCGTTGGCGTCAACTCCTGTGACTTCTAGGTTATTCTCCATGGTTTGCAACCAATCATCTACATCCAACAGGTCTTCAGACTTGTTGAAGATAGGGGGATTGGTATTCTGAAAGTTCTTAAGCTTGGATCCATGATGATCCTGATTTCCATGGCCTTGATTATATTGGGCCATCTAAGCTATTTGTTGCAGGGTGGCTAGGTTTGCTTGGCGCTCTGCTCTACTAGCTTCACGGTCAGAAACTAGCATCTGCAGAATCTGCAACATTGGGTCTTGAGATGAGCTGCTTCCTCCTTGGTTTCCACGATTCATCTGAAGATTGAGATAGATAAAGGGGTAAGAGGGAAAGTTCTAAGGTTCATGGTTTTGTTTTCATAGCTAAAACTTTGAGTTCAAACTCAGGTTTTGCAACTAACTTCTTCTCATTCATTCATTCATTCAAGCACATAATACAAACACACACACCACAACATAAAAGGAAAACATATGGTTTTAAGAACCATTCCGTGAACTAAGATACAGTGGGACCGATACAACTCATTCCTACAGCAGTGATCAAGTGCATCTACTCGTCATCAATGAAGTCGGAATCATCATCATCGGTGTAGAAATCCATGGCATCATCCTCCAGGTAGTCATTGTCATCACTGAGGTATGAGTGAATATCTCCCTGGATGTCTTCACCTTCTTCCCCTTCTTCTTTTGCTGCAAGCTGAGCTTCTTGTTCCTGGATGGTCTTCTCGAGGTCGGCCACCTTCTTGCGAAGACGAGGGATGGTGCGATCCTTCTTCTCACGTTGACGACGAAGTGATTGGTGATCCTTGACGAGCATGGATAGAGTCTGGTCCTTCTTGGCGGCGATAGCAAGGTTGTGGTTGGTGTAGGCTCGAGCATTGTCCAATTCCTTCTGTCTATCATATAGCAGGAACTCAAGATTCTCCACTTGGTGCTTCATCTCTGGGTGCCTTGGCATCTCCAATGGCATTCCCATATAATCACGCCTTGCATAATGAGCAAAGCAAGTTCCCTGGATCAAGTTGATGTTTTGCCCACATAGACGGGCAATAGCTTCATGCATAGCCCTGGCTAATCCATCTAGCCAGTTGTTCTCTCGTACGGTGAATTGAATCTTCTCGGAAAGGGGTGCTTCCATCTTGCCTCGAAGATCTATAACTATCAGCCATTGTAGATCTCCTCCTAGAAAATCCTTGAGTTGAGATCCTTAGAATACCGGATGCGGACGCTCCAGATACTCAGACAGTGCATCAAGATCCCTCTCAAAGATCAGCTGGCCTCCGTTGCCCAACTAGTAGAACTTGCAATACTGAACTTCCATCTATGAAAATTTAGGATGAGTAAGTTAGTGAGGTGATCAAGTGTGTCAAGGTTTATGTAGTAATGTAAGAACTTTTGAGGAACATGAATTTTTTGAAAGAATCTCAAGGATAAGAGGGGAAATAGGTTTTCATAAATACTCACTTCTTTTGTTTTGAAAATAAGTTTTTGTTCGGGCGTCCATTCTAACTAGGGTCTCCTACGGTCAGGATGGCTTTGAAACCAACTTGTCAACACCCGGATTTTTAATCCTAGATGTCTATTATGCCATACATCGCAATCCCAGGACTACCATTTTTGCGAGACATAACAGATTTGATATCACAGTACATCATCCATTACAAACCATAATAAGGTCTTACACAAATAAAGGATCTCATGATCCAGCCTTAATACAAACAAGCAGCAGAATAAATAAGTGTAGCGGTGGGATCCATCTTCAGTGTCACAGGCAATGCTGACGATGGGAGATGATCCTAGCTGTCGTAGCCATCCTACTATCCTTCTTCCGGATAGTCGTCCTCATCGTCTGGCCACGGGAATAGCCGGGGACAAAGCCATGAGTACTCGTCAACTACTCGCGAACTATCACTAACAAGTAAGGTAGTTCTACTAGGAATGCTAAGCTCTAAGTTTATTTGCAAAAGATAAAATTTTAACCTAAGCTGAGTTCAGAAACAAAGAAACCAAAAATAAAGTTCTAAATCACCAAAGTGGGAACTTAGTTTTCATAGTCACAACTCAGTTGTGGTCAAGTCACAGTCATATATCACTTCACAAGTCATTTTCAAAACATTTGATGACGGAACAGTATGGCCACTCCAACTGTCCATGACCGCATACGCGGCTATTCGAATAGTTTGACACTCTGCAGAGGTGGTACACTTTTACCACAAAATTTGATACATCCGTTAGGGATAACCCTAAATCATCATACTTAGTATGCGAATAATCAATCATAATATTTCCTTTACACACCCTAGTATAAGCACCTCTCCTATGAGCTTGGCCTCCCAGCCATGTCCATCTGCCATCCTGGGCACTACATATGTGGACATCATCAAGAGGTAGCCTCAGCTAAATCCTCTTCCACGAGGGAACCCATACTAATGCATATAAACTTCCGGCTATGCCTTACCCAATTGAGGTATTGTGGTTGTACGGTGAAATTTGAATGGTATCGCATCCGAACCCAACCATCAGTTTTTATAAAGGGCAAAGGCTCATGCCTCAACATTTTCATCAGCATAAACCATTTGTGTTTCTCAACACATGTAAAAACATCTTAATAGAATGACTCATCATTCCAAGGTTTTCATAAGCATTTTCACCAAGTATTCCCATCTAAAGTGATCAAGTTTTATGCTTAGCACTAGCCACTAAGGTTAAGAGTGTTCACTAATGAGGAGTGCTAATCTCAATCTCATGCCATAGAATGACATCTAGTATAGGCCTAGTTTTATACTCTTTATGCTACCTATACTACTTTCCAAAATCTCACAAAGCATTACTAAAAGTAAAGAAACTTTGGTAAAGCAAAAAGTAAAGCTTGCAAGTAAACTTGGGATGCGTATAAATCAAAAGTATATAACCAAAGCATGCCTAATGCATTTGCTTAAGTTATCAAGGGGAAGTGTTAACTTTCTTAGTCTAGCTTGCTTAGTAATGATGGTTTGCCTTGATTGGTGCAGTGATTGAAGTTTTCTTCGTCTTCTTCGGGGTAGAACTCCTCCTCGTAAACTGGGTCGGTACTATCGTCTATAAATAAATACGAGGTACACAATCACCAAACAATACTTAACTAAGTATAATTAGCGCACTAAGGTTCTAACTTGATGATCTAGCATCATCACAAGATTTAAAGAACTAGTTTCATTTATTTTATTTGAGAAATGTAATTTCTACTCATTGAAATTAATTAAGATTTAATATTCTCCAATTAAAATATGGGATCATGTGGACACATGTTATCGCCACATATTGTAATACATGGGAATGTGATTTAAAGGATTGGTCACATTTTATAATGTTTAAGATTATCATTAAAATGATTTAAAGTGACTAGAAATGCCCGTATAACATTATTTTGGTACTAGTCCAAAGTCAATGCATGCAAACCTACATACTATTACGTATTCAGATAGGTATTGTCAAATGTGATTTTTGAAAGTTGGAATCAACTCAAAAGCTATTATGGTTGATTTTTGAAAAATGTTTGAAGTTGCAAAAGTCTCTGTTTTGTTATTTTTGCTATAGAGTACCTCTAACTCCAAATGATTTAAATCCACCGGTATTTGATAGATATTTTAATTATCTTTCTAAAAAAGTTTGAATCGTGCATTTTGGTTAAGTGAAACTCTCTGAATTGATTTTTGAATAAGTGGACATAATAGGATTTCAAGTTAAAAGGAAAAATACTAATTTGAATTGGTGGGCTAGCGCGGGAATGATACTGGGCCGGCCCAGCTGCACTACACGGGTGCAGCGAGCTACTGACAGGGCGGTCCTACGCGTCAGCGGCTGTTCCTACGTGAAGCGGCACCGAGTGATCTGGGCGCTATGATTAGAATCTAATCTAACGGCTGAGGCTCGTCGTCCCTGGTGAAGAGCTCGCCGGCGAGAACGAAACCTAGCGGCACGGTGGGGGTGCGTTGTGGCTCACCTGGGATCCAGCTAAGGTCGATGGGGGCGTTCGAGCTAGTAGACGACGACGGTTCGAGGCGTGGTCGCGGCAGCTCCTGGGGCGGCTCCAATCGACGGCGCCTCTTCTCCTCTACAGCGGCGAACTCCGGTGAAATTCCGGTGGACTAAGGCTCTCCTTGCTCCGGGGAGAAGTGTGGGGTGGTTCTGAGAGAGAGGGGAGTGAGGCAGTGTGGGAATAGAGGCTCGGGGTGGCCTCCTTTTATACTGCGACGAGAGGGGCAAAGCGGCATGGTCAGGCGGTGCTGGCGGCATGGCTACGGGCGGCTATCGGTATGGCTATGAGTGGTGGTTGATGCGGTGCTTCAGGGCGGTCCTCACGAGCTTGATGGCGCGACAAAGCGCGGTCTACATCGGTCGGGAACGTGCGGTGCTCTACGCGGGGAGGGCGAGCGTTCAACATGGTGTGCGGGTCCTACGTGAAATGGATCGTATGGGCACCTAGAGGGGGGTGAATAGGTGCTACACCGATTTTTAATTCTTTTTCAATTTTAGGCTTAGCACAAAGGTAAATTCTCTAGATAAACTAATATGTGGAATTTCACTATATGAAAACCTATCTACTAGCGAGTAAAGAGCGAGTGGAAGAGGAACGAGTGAACCGAAGTGAAGCACGCGGAGACACAGGATTTGTTTGACCGCAGTTCTTTCCTTGATAAGGGAAGTATGTCTGCGTTGGAGGGGTGGGCGGTACTAAGACCACCACGCCACAAAAGGCATCACCCTGTTCTCCGATGGATCTCACCACAACAGGCCTGATCCACCTTCCACTATAGGTACCCTTCGAGGCGGGCACCGGCGCCTTTACACAACTAGCGGGGCAACAACTCTACAACAACTTGGAGGCTCCCGAAATGACAACAAGCTGCCACAAGAACAAAGTTGTCAAATACAATAACAAGATCTAGGTATTAACAAGAATACTAGATCAGGGATTTCTCCAAGTGAATGGAGAGGAGTGGAAGCGCTCGATTCTTGATGTTGATGATGAACTTCTCCTCCTTCAATTCCACCAAAGATCAAGTCCTTCGGGTGGTTGAAGTGGGAGATCGAGATTTAGAGCTCTTGCACAAGGTCTGGTCAAATTCGAGTGAATCAAGAGTTCTAGACGTTGGGGAAGAAGGGGTACTTATACCCCCTTCCAAAAACCAGCTGTTGCACACTTTGGGGCCCGGATTATCCGGCCCAAGTGGGGGCCAGATTATCCGGTCTAGGGAAACTCCGCCCCAGACTCAGAATATCCGGCAGAAAATCCGCCCCCTCACAGTGAGACGTGCCGAGCTTGCCCTTGATCATCTTCTGGGGGGCGGATTATCCGGCCCTTGCGAAACCCGGATTATCCGGCCTAGGGAGGAAAAACCGCCCCAGTTCGGATTTTTCGGGAGAAAATCCGACTGGACACAGAGCGACTCGCCTTGGCTTCCTTGAGAGATGAGGTAGGTCGGATTATCCGGCCCCCCTCAAAACTTCCTGCACACTTAGCACACATGAAAAGTCTCCATAGTATTGTTATCTAACACGCAAAACAAAGGAAAACATGAAATGTTCTTTCAATCTCCCCCTTTTTGGTGTTAGATGACAATACCAGGATTTGCAGGAGAAAGACACAAGACAAACAGAGATAACCACGAAAGGGACTCCCCCTCAATCTGTGCATAATAGAGTTTTCCATTGGAATACAAATGCACACAAATAGGTGAATCTATTCCATATACATAAGGGCAAAAGCACATACCACCGAAGTAGAGAATAGGCATCCTTGACAAAAATCACAATTATTATTGGATAACCATTATGAGCGCGCGCCTTCCGTGATAAACCTCCAGCAATAGGATATGAATAGATATAGCCATGAGCATAATCCATGTTATGAAGTCCATAGGTATCATCTAGACAACCACATAAAGTCTCAACCACAAATCACAAACCACGAATTTAAAAGTTCAACGCTAAATGGGCATAAGCAAGAAATAACGAATAAAAAAGTGCAAGTGCTTATGCCCGACCCATGCAAATCCACGGACAACCTAATAGAACTACTTCTCCTCCTTCGGCATCAAGACACCAAAAAGGGAGAAGAGCGATTCTAGTGCCCCATGGGATCACTCATCATAGTCCTCGTCCTCGTCCTCTTCTACATGATCTTCCTCATCCTCATCTTCAAGCTCCTCAGTGTCACCTTCCTCATCATCAGCATCAGCAGCAGGCGCAGAGGGGAACAAGTGACGCTCCAGCTTACCATAGTTCAGCCCAGAGGAAGAGTTCCACCGAGCATATGGAGTGGGAGGTGAAGGAGCCGGAGGAGCACCCGAAGCGCCAGACACGTGGTGGAGAATGAGCTGCTGGGAGTGAGCCAACTCATGGCGCTGCCTGTATGCCTCATACTGACCCTTGCGTGTGTCCACGCCCATGCAGAGAATGTGACGCTGGAACCAGTTCAGCTGCTTGATCTCATGGGCCATCGGAGGCACTGGGGGCCTACGAGCATCCCTCAGAGGCCCTCAGTAGAAGAGGAGGGGTGAGCAGTCTTCTGAACCTTGTTGTATATCTTCTTGGCCTTGTGCACCGAGTCAATGTGGAACTCCTCGGCAGGAAGCAGGTGGCGGATGAGCATCATAATGTAGGTCTTGGAAACACCGGAACCACCTGTGAGTAGAATAAGGGCGATAGCAAGGGGATAAGCATACACACAAGTCCAAGAGAGAGCATGGAAAAAGTAGTCAAAAGTTCATAGGACAAAACTACTCAATACATACACCATAGTGAAACTGAAGCAGACTTGAATCTGTCAGGCCGGATTATCCGGCGTGGCCAGGGGCGGATAATCCGGCCCTGGCAGAAATTTTCTATTTCACCAAGAATGCGTGCAAAAAAGTAGATCGGGCATATAAACTTTAAGACTACGAGTTCTATGCGAAAATATATCCTTCTAGACAACGTTCCACCCAACAAGATACACATCTAGCCAAAGATGGGGAGAGAGGGAGTTACCCTCACTCATTGGAGGAAGAACGCGGAGGAGAACATACCCAGAGGCACGGAGAAGAAGATCCGGGGAGGCCCGGAAAATCCGGTGGCCGGAGAGGCTCCAGGGAGGGTGAGGGGCGGCAGGCGGCGGCTGGGGAGAAGGAGAGGGCTGGGGGAGAAGTGCTGCTCGATATGACCCCTTCCCCCCGAGCCCTGCCCTTTAAGATCGAATCCGCCAGGGCCGGATTATCCGGCCAACACTTGGGCCGGATTATCCGGCCTAAATTCTAGGATTCTATACACAGAACCAGGCCCGCGCGTCCCCAAACAACACCCCCACAAGGTGTACAAGCGACTTGTGTGCAAAAATAGATGGCTTAGGGGTATGGAAGTCTTAGGATTGAGAAAGCCAAACTGAGATGGTACTAGACACTCAAAATTGCAAAATCCAAATCAAATAAAATCCAAGATTGAGTGTGATTCCCATAAGAACATGAGAGAGCAAATAACATTCAAGAAGATCCAATTCTCCACAAGGGAGAGGGCGGTGGCCAAAGCCACCTTGTTGGAGTGTATGGTGTGACACCGCGAAGATATATCTTGGGTTCACGACCAATACTCACCAATAAGCTCACATATCACAACATGATATTAAGAGAAATGATATAACTTGCTATTGGCATTATGGGGGGAGGGTTAGCCCAATAAGTTAGGACCACACTCCCCCTATATCCATGCCCACACCTAGACCAAACAAGGATTGAGACGTACGAGTGAGTCCATGGGTAATCAAGACAAACTCCCGGAATCAATGATATTTAGCTCATTCCTCAAATAGCAGAATCTTGCTTCATCAAGTGGCTTTGTAAAGATATCCGCCAGTTGGTTCTTCGTGCTCACAAAAGATAGATCAATATCGTCTCGAGCAACATGGTCACGAATAAAATGATTCCGAATCTCAATATGCTTCGTCCTTGTGCGTTGAACTAGATTGTACGCAATTTTGATAGCACTTTCATTATCACATAAAAGAGGCACTTTGTCACAATTGACACCGTATTCCTTTAAAGTTTGCCTCATCCACAATAATTGAGTACAATTCTGCTTTTTGGAGGACCAACATACAAGAGATCTTCCCAAGAATTGACAAGCTCCAGAAGTGGATTTCCGATCATCCTTATCACCAGCCCAATCTGAGTCAATATAACCACATAAAGAGAAATTGGAGCCCTTGGGATACCAGAGACCAAAGTTGGGGGAATGAACCAAATATCGAAAGATCCTCTTCACCGCCACTAAGTGGCTTTCTTTAGGAGCTGCTTGATACCTTGCACACACTCCCACACTCAACACAATATCGGGTCTAGATGCACAGAGGTAAAGAAGAGAGACGATCATGGACCGGTGTACCTTTTGGTCCACATCTTTACCGTGAGGGTTGAGTTCGAGATGACACCTTGTTTGCATCGGAGTAGCGACACCATTTAGATCTGTCATCTTGAATCTCTTGAGCATGTCTTGATGTACTTTTCTTGATTAATAAAGGTTCCTTCTCTAAGTTGCTTGATCTCGAATCCAAGAAAGAACCGTAATTCCCCCATCATAGACATCTCAAACCTGTCAGTCATAAGCTTTGAAAATTCATCGTTAAAAGCTTTGTTAGTAGAACCAAAAATTATATCGTCTACATATAGTTGGCATACGAAGAGATCCCCCTTAAACTTCTTAGTAAAAAGAGTGGGGTAGATTTGCCCAACTTCGAAGCCACGATCTAACAAAAGCACTTTAAGGTGCTCATACCACGCACGTGGGGCTTGTTTAAGGCCATAGAGTGCCTTATCGAGTTTGTAGACATGGTTCGGGAAGTTAGGATCCTCAAACCCCGGGGGTTGCTTTACGTATACCAACTCATGTAGAGGACAGTTAAGGAAGGCACTCTTGACATCCATTTGCTGCAACTTGAAATTGTTATGACCAGCATAAGCAAGTAGGATACAGATGGACTCAAGGCGAGCCACAGGAGCATAGGTCTCACCGAAGTCGATGCCCTCAACTTGGGAGTAACCTTGTGCCACAAGTCTTGCCTTGTTCCTCACAACAATGCCATTCTCATCTTGCTTGTTCTTGAAAATCCACTTGATGCCGAGAACATTGTGGCACTCTTTGGGTTTCTCCACTAGTTTCCAGACTTTGTTGCGCTCGAGATTATTCAATTCTTCATGCATAGCAACAACCTAGTATGGGTCTTCAAGAGCTTCAAAGACCTTCTTAGGTTCCACCATGGAGATATGAGCTTGATGCTCACCACAACTGGCCAATTCTCTTCTTGTAGACACCCTTCGTCGAAGATCACCAATAACCTTGTCGAGAGTGTGACCTCGCAACTCAAGGTTACGATCATCCCAAGCCTTGCGATGAAGTTCAATAAGTTTTTTGTCTCTTGGTGGAGGAGATTCATCACTTGAGTCTTCATTGGAAGCATTTTCTCCGCCTTTATCAGTAGCTGGAACATCAGTAGCAGGTGGTGGAGATGCATGCCCTTGAGGTGAATCCGAAGCCATAACAGAAGGCTGCAGAACTGGAGAGTTAGGGCCGGATAATCCGGCCGATGAAGAGGCCGGATAATCCGGCCTGGGAGAACTTGCAGCAGCTTCATCGGGAAGCCTGGGACTTGCTTGAACTGGCGAGGAGCCGGATAATCCGGGGTCAGCCGGAAAATCCGGCCTGGAGCTTGTATTGATATCTTCACCACTAGGAGCTGCATGGTCAGCTGGAGCGGGGTGGCCGGATAATCCGGTATCCACCGGAAAATCCGGCCTGGAGCTTTCTGGAGCATCTTGACCGTCAGCAGTTGATGGAGATGGTGTATAAGTTGCCCCCGTGGTTGGAGCATGTTGCGTATGTGTAGATGCGGGCTCTATATGAGTAGAGCATTGTCCTTCCCGGTCTGCCACAAGGGGTTCCTCAATGGGCGGAAGAATCCCACGCCCATTCTTCTTATGGCATCTTGGGGTATTTCAACATCTGCATCACAAACACCAACTTGCTCCGCACGGGAACCGTCATTTTCCTCGAACACCACACTACAAGATTCTACAACAGTTCCAGAGAGCTTATTGTAGACTCTATAAGTGTGGGATCCGGCAACATAACCAACAAAAATACCTTCTAGAGCCTTAGATTCAAACTTAGATAAACGAACTCCTTTAATAAGAAAGAAACACTTACACCCGAATACCCGAAAGTATGAGATGTTTGGCTTGTTACCGGTAAGTATTTCATACGGAGTCTTGTCCAAAATCTTGCGGAGGTATAAACGGTTGGATGAATGACAAGCAGTAGAGATTGCTTTAGCCCAGAAATTATATGGAGATTTGAATTCGGCCAACATTGATCTTGCCATGTCCATTAGAGTTTGATTCTTCCTCTCGGCTACACCATTTTGTTGAGGGGTGTACACAGCGGAATATTGATGTCTTATCCCCTCTTCACTTAGGAACTCATTTAAGGTTAGTTCTTGAACTACGAGCCGTTATCACTCCTTATAGCCAGAATGGGGACGTTGTGTTGAGGTCGAACCTCGTTGGCGAAGTCGATGTCAGTTTGTTGAGTTTCACTCTTCAACTTGAAGAAATAAACCCAAGTGTATCTTGAGTAATCATCAACAATCACAAGACAATACTTCTTCCCATCGAGGCTTGCATGATTTGGAGGTCCGAAAAGATCCACATGAAGGAGCTCCAAAATCCTTTTTGAAGAGATAATAGTTTTTCTTCGATGAGGAGAATCATGCAATTTCCCTTCAACACATGCTTTGCAAACACGATCTTTGGCAAAAGTGACATTTTCTTTTAGTCCAAGAATGTGCCCACCCTTGTGGAGACTTTGCAAAGTTCTCATATTGACGTGGGCTAGTCGGCGATGCCATAGCCAACCCGCGTCAGCCTTTCCAAAAAGACACATCGGACCTGTGGTGGGTTTCTCCGAGAAGTCCACCACGTACATGTCGTTTTCGACATATCCCACGAAAGCGACTTTTAGAGACTTGCTCCACAAGAGTACCACTAAATCAGCATCAATGTAAACTGCAAAGACCATCTTACCAAGGGCACGAACTGAAAGTAAGTTATACCCGAGGGTCTCAACAAGCATGACGTCCACGAGAGAGATATCGTGAGACACCACAACTTTGCCAAGACCCAATACCTCAGATTTTGACTTGTCACCATAGGAGACGGTAATGTGATCAAGGTTTGGCCGCATCTCCGTGATGATCTCCTTGCTTCCGGTCATATGACTCATACAACCGCTATCGAGTACCCATTTAGACCCACCGGAAGCATAGCCCTACAAGAAAATTACTTCTTGGTTTTAGGTACCCATTTTTCAATGGGTCCTCTCATGTTAGTAACAAGGGTCTTGGGAACCCAAATAGACCAAGGAATGTAACAATCATAAGGCCCTACATAACTAGCATAAACATCACCATAAGAATCACAATATAGTTCGAAGTTAGGATTGTTGATCCCTGCAAAACCATCATAATTATTCTTGTCATTGGTAATGTTGCTAGTTTTCTATTGAGCAGTCTTGTTCTTCTTCTTCTTCTTCTTCTTCTTCTTCTTCTTGTTTTTCTTGCTCTTTATCTTGCGTATGTAACCAAGAACTTCTTTACTGTTGTTTGTCCTTTGCTTGCTCAGTATCTCATCAATAACCCCTTTACCTTTGTGTTGAGAACTCCTTGCAAGATCTTCTTTTCCAAAGGATGAAGAGGAGGTACTTGGCACATCATACCGTTTCAATTGAGTTTGGAGCTGGTCATGAGACTCATTTAGAGTAGAATGATCACTCTTCAATGCCTTGTGAGCAATTTCAAGATCATCAAACTTCTCCAAAAGTCTAGCATGAACAGCCCCAAAATCAATCTTTTCTTTCTTTAGTTTCTTTACCTTGGCAAGAGCATGGTCACGTTCTTTAATGAGCTGAGCTACAACTTCTTCTTGTGACTCCTCTAGGGATTCGAGTCTTTCTTCCAAAGAAACTCGAGTTTCCTCTTCCTCTTCCAAGGCATTTTTTAAAGAGGCTATCTCCAAGGCATCTTCTCTTTCAATTCTGCCCTTTTCTTCAAGGAGATCTTCGGCTTGAGCAAGTTGACTCATAAGAGAATCAACATGGAATTTGTGCTCACCTTGTAGGTTAGTGAAAAAATTATCCAAGGCAATAACTTCTTCTTTCATTTCAAGACTGTCATGATCATCCATATCCAAAATTATGTTAGTCTTAGGAAATGAGGAGTTAGAAGTTGATACCTCGGATCCTCTTGCCATTAGACAAGTGGCGTTGTTGTTGGTGGCGTTCTCGTTTGGCGAGTCGAAGAGAGAGGAGGGAGTCGATGTGGTGGCTATAGCAGCCACTTCGCGGGAACTATCATCATCCTCTTCATCTTCACTTGCGGAGGAGTATTCCTCTTGAGCTACAAGGACCATCTTCGGTTGCAATATTCTTGATTGACACTAGTAGGTTACTTCCACCGAGGCAATGGCGGAGGGTATTAGACCTTTCAGCATTTTCTATCTTCCTTGGAATGGACTATCCAATTATAATTTCAGTTGGCGCGATAGGACT
The DNA here is from genome assembly GCA_910589775.1 of Avena eriantha. Classification (NCBI taxonomy): domain Eukaryota; kingdom Viridiplantae; phylum Streptophyta; class Magnoliopsida; order Poales; family Poaceae; genus Avena; species Avena eriantha. The sequence goes on along the minus strand of OU342744.1, from coordinate 400,812,409 downwards.
TGGCCCTGGTGATCTAACGAGGAGCAACTGTGTATACACCTCGGAGTGTGTAGTTAGTTTTGGTGGATTTAATCTTCGTCCTGAAATATGCCACTTCAGTATGAATGCCCAAGACCTTGCTATTAGTTTCTCAACCAACATTCGCTGGAATTTCCCTCCAAAAATACATTGGCTGGAATTGGTGGCAGACTCTGTTGTAGTTCCTCCCAAGCTTGGCCAACGTGAAGGATTGGAACCAGGATAATTAAGGTTTCAAGGGAGATCATATGGAATAGATATTTGCGTATCTTGAATTATTTCCCTTGCCTGATTTGTATCATATGGCCTCGTTCGTTAACATGTTGTACTCTAACATTTATTTCTCCTTAATGTAGTGCAAGACCTGCAATTTTATCAAACTCCTTCTGTATGCAAGCCATAGTTTTAGTCAGTGTGGGTCGAAAACTCTGCAACTCGTTGCGCCTGCACCCCTTTATAATTTCTTGCAATTTCGAGTTCTCAAAAAATGTGAATTAAGTCCGAAACATTGGCTATGTCATATCTTGTGCATCTACAACATTCGGTCCCACAATAAGATCTTATGTGACCTATGTGAATGAAAAATGAAAAACCTAAGTGAACAATATCTTATGTTCTGAAGCTAGGCAAGTCAAGGCCACCGTGTCTCTAGCGCCTATAGTTTATATGGCATGATTACAAGGTTTTGAGTACATCAAATCGATTGGGCACTTAGGCCGATTCAAAGCCACCTGAACCATCTCGAAATATATCATTTGCTGAAAAGCTGATTTGCACGCTGTAAGACTTGATATGACACGATTTTATGTCAATCAATCAAACTCCCTCCAGTACTTTCCATGTTCAAATCCTGCGCTACCCAAGTTCCTCGCTATGTAAAACTCTTAATAAGGTACAATATCAGCCACTTTTCTCCATTTCCAACTTCAATCTTTTGGATCTGGCGTAGGTACAGCCAGGTCAGGTGGACCATCGACCTTTAGCACAATGTATTTTTACTACTCATCCTATGAAAATGGAAATTTCACCACCACTTCGGACAAAAAACATCCCATATTCTTGTTTCAAAAAAATTCCCCTTAATTAGCCTTTCGTGGTGAGCAAAGTATATATTTTTAGGTACCAACTTCATTTTTTTGAGGATGGGGTACGAACTACATTGAATTTTCACTAAGGACCTAGCGACAAGATTGCACATTCGACCCAACCCAAAACCTTGCAAATATAGCCTGCTGGTTCAGGTGGACTGCCGACCCCCGACATATTGAGTACATTGAATTTTAGTGAGGAGGTTATTAGAAAATAGTACTACATTCTACCCAACTGTGGCCAAAAACCTCGCTAATTTATCCTTCCGGGTTAAATTTGGCCGTGGGCCGCCAACCCTCAAAACATTGTTACTTGGTTTTTTAAGCATGAACCACACTGAAGAAGTTTCGGTAAGTAGCCCACGATAAGAAGCCCATTGGTTCACAAGATTGGACCCAAGTTATTTTTTGTATCGCCCAAAATCGTCTTAATCTAGTATTTCCATGCTATTCTGATAAAGTATAGGACAAGCTTCTCCTATCCATGTTGTATTTGTATAGATCATTTAGCATTTTTATAGCAAGTCATTAGGGTCGATGCCTTTTCATTTTAAGTAATTTCAACATTTCTAAATGTAATCTTTTCCAGTAGTGGCATAGATGGATTTGGCATAGTGGAAGCACACGCGGTTCGCATTTGTTGAAGTCTTGAGTTTGATTCCTTGGTTTTTCAATATAAATATATAATATAGAGTATAATCTCAGTCGTTCTTTTACATTTTTTCTAGCATACACACGTTTCTTAAACAGAGAAGGCTGACATCTGGGACCCAGCAACATTGCCAAGCTCAAAACAGCGGAGTCCATCATACACACATTGCATTTACAGAGACGCTGACATGTTGGAACCAGTAGAGACCTTATACAGATGTTGCATCGTGCAATCAATGTTTCATTTACAGAGAGGCTGATATGTGGGACCCAACAGTGCGACCTTATATAGATGATGAATCGAGCAACATTGCCAGTTCGAAACAGGGAGGCACGAGCGACAAAAAGTTCAGCATACACACGTTTCTTGTAATGAGAGGCTGAAATGGGGGACCCAGCAGCTTGAGCAAATAGCCGATTCGTCGAGCAACGCTATCTAGTTCGGAACAGGGTAGCGCTAGAGAAGAAAAAAATTCCATCATATCCACGATTCTTCTAATGTGAATCTGACATAAGGGACCCACCAGCCTGAATAATCGACTGATGTAGCGAGCAACGCTATCAAGTTCGGAACACGAAGGCGTGATAGAGGGTGAAAAAATCCATCATACACATGTTTATTCTTATGAGAGGATGACATGTGGGGCCAATCAACGTGATTAAATGGTAGATTCGTCGAATAACGCTATCATGTTCGAAACACGATAGCGCGAGCGAAGGAAAAAAATCCATCATACACACATTTCTTCTAATGAGAGGATGACATGTGGGACTCAGGAGGTTGGTTAAATGGTAGATGCATCGAGTAGCGCTATCTACTTCAGAACAAGATAGCGCTAGCGAGGAAAAAATTCCATCCTACACATGTTTCTTCTAATGAGAGGATGACATGTGGGTCCCAGGAGGTTGATTAAACGGTAGATGCATCAAGTAACGCTATCAACTTTGGAGTACGGTAGCATGAGCGAAGGAAAAAAAATTCCATCATACACACGACTCTTATAATGAGAGGCTGACATGTGGGACCTAGCAGCCTGACTAAATGGCAAACGCATCAAGCAACGTTATCGTGTTCAAATCAGGGAGGCGCGACCGAAAAGTATGGTCCACTAGAGACACTGACGTCTGGGACCCACATGCCTCAAAAGATTTGGCAAGTCAGCATCGCACGAGGAAATGAAAATCTTGCTTCTGCCACGCGCCAGCCGAACTTCCTCCATGTTTTTAGCGATTTCGTTGTAGTAGAGGGCCACGAAACCGGAAAAAAATTCCATCAGCCACGACCGAGCCGAGAATTTCGTCGCGGAAAATGCGCCTTCTACGATGACCATCGGGCCAAGTCGTTGCGGAAGGAAACTTTTCTTGTAGTGATAACTGTATTGAATTTATTTATATTTGACATCATACCTCTTATATGAAGCCGTTTATGCAACTTGAGAACAGCATGAACATGACGAGTGCGAGCATATTTCTCGACCTAACCAGAAAGTGGCACTTATGCAAACTTTTTAGAATAAAGGAATCTATATTCTAACCCCTCTTATACTAGTTACTTGTACATGGTTTGCATGTTCATAAACACGCACGATATTCCAAAGCACCGAGTAGTGTCCATTAGATAAGACAATTTTTTAATAGTACATATACATCTGACACGGCATGCTTGCACTGCTAACATATAATAGAGTGTTATTATACTAGTTTATATGTAGATCTTACATAATCGATGCATTGATCTACACAATTATGAACGTCGTGCATTTTTAAAATTTGATCATATTTCCTCTAGATCTGACGAAATTTGTGTACATCGTTACAGATTTTCATACAGGAGTTGGAGAAAAAAAATACCTGATCCTTCAATCTCTAATCCATGAACGTGTGTTGTCGCAGGCGTTGAATACTCGAGGTGGTCGTCGATGGAATTTTTTAGGAAGTTTTCGTGGAGGCACTTGTGCGAGGAGGGATAGGAGGCCAGTCATGAGCGGAGGTGACCGTGGAGTGACTAAATGTCTAACGCGTCTACAGCGTCATATCCGCGCGCGTCTGCTGGGCTCGGTTGGGCCGGCCTAAATAACCAAGCTGCCGCTATAGCAATAACACGGACATAGGAACACGAGTTGGGCTGGGCTAGCTGTGAGCCCGCCTAGCCTGATTTTTTCTTCCTATTTCCCTTTCCATTTACTATTATGTTTACAAATTCAATCAAAATAGTTTTTTTACAACTTCAGATTTTTGAAACAAATTACATATTCTGCATAATTACCTTCCTGATAGCATGTTCAAAATGTTTGGATTAATTTGGTGATGGTCGAAATTCCTAATAATGTGATTTTTCTGACCTTCACGAAATAATCTGAATTTTTTACACATGCTAACATACACAACCTAAGACACATGATGAAGGTTTCACTATGCCTTCATTTTTTTTGAATTTGTGGTTCCCCTTTCAAAGTTAGGTCTAAACCACGATGTGTGCAATCACCAAATATGGATGAATCATGTTGACCTAGCACCACATCCATGATGAAACATCACCTTGTGCACCTTAGTATGAATTTTGAAAAAATAAATGAGGTAGACATGGTGAGACACCGTGGAAAATGTTGCCCCATGCCAACATTGCATATAGGCTATAGACCTCTCTTGGTTGGCTACATACACCATCATCAACTTAGTGGTTGTGTGAGTCAACACTTAGCCAACATGATCCCACCTAGTTGCTACATGGGATGTAAACCTATCTTATCTGTCTATAGACACCTTCATCAACTTATTATTGTATATGAGTCATCACTTAGACAACATGATCCTACCTAGTTGATATATCCAAGTATAACATTTCTATGACAAGACATGATGAGACACTTTGTGGCAAATGTGGGCCCATACCAACATTGCATATTAGCTATAGACCTCTCTTGGTTGGCTAGAAAGACTATCATCAACTTATTGGTTGTGTGAGTCAACACTTGGCCATCATGATCCCATCTAGTTCCTACATCTAAGTATAAGAGTGCTATATGCCAAATCATGACACGCAAGTGTGCCAGATGTGGGCCCATGGTAACATTGCATGGGATCTAGGTTATGTTATCTGTCTAGGAACACCTTCATAAACTTCTGGTTGTATGAGTTATCAGTTGGACAACATGTACCTACCAAGTTGATAGATCTAACTACAACACTTCTATGCCAAGACATGATGAGACACTTTATGGCAAATGTGGGCCCATGCCAATATTGCATGGGCTATGGACCTCTCTTGGTTGGCTAGAAAAACCATCCTAAACTTGTGGTTGTCTGACTCAACACTTGGCTAACATGATCCCACCTAGTTGATACATCTAAGTATGGGAGTGCTATGTCAAGCCATGACACAAACTTGTGGCAGATGTGGGCCCATGCCTACATTGTGTGGGATCTAGCTCATATTATCTATGTGCAAAAGCACTTCATCAACTTGTGGTTGTATGAGTCATCACTTGGACAACATGTTCCTACCAAGTTTACAGATCTAAGTATAACACTGTTATGCCAAGACATGATGAGACATTTTGTGGCAAATGTGGGCCCATGCCAACATTGCATGGGATATAGCCATATCTAGGCTGGCTAGAAACACCATCATTAACTTGTGGTTATGTCCCTCAGTAGTTGGCCAACATTATGAGAGAACCCATTTTATACATCTAAGTATAATAGTGCTATGCCAATCCATGATACACACTTGTGGCATATGTGGGCCCATGCCAACATTGCATGGCATCTAGACCTCTCTAGGCTGGCTAGAAACACCTTCAACAACTTGTGGTTCTATGATTCATAACTTGGACAACATGATCCTACATACTTGGTTGGATGGGCTATGGACCTCTCTTGGTTGGCTAGAAAAACCATCCTAAACTTGTGGTTGTGTGACTCAACACTTGGCCAACATGATCCCATCCAGTTGATACATCTATGTATAAGAGTTATATGCCAAGACATGACACAAAATTGTGGCATATGTGGGCCCATGCCAAAATTGCATGGGATCTAGAACTATATTATCTATCTAAAAACACCTTCATCAACGTGTGGTTGTATGAGTCATCACTTGGACAACATTATCCTACCTAGTTGATAGATCTAATTATAACACTGGTATGCCAAGACATGATGAGACCCTTTGTGGAAAACGGGGGCCTATGCCAACATTGCATGGGCTATAGACCTATCTTGGTTGGCTAGAAACACCATCATCAACTTAGTGGTTGTGTGACTCAGCACTTGGCCAACATGATCCCACCTACTTGATAGATCTAAGTATAATTTTGCTATGCCTAGACATGATGAGAAACTTTGTGTTAAATGTTACAACCAACTTGTGATTCTGTGAGTTAACACTTAGCTAGAAACTCCTTCAACAACTTGTGGTTGTGTGTCTAAGCACTTGGCCAACATTATCCCACCTAGTTTATACAACCAAGTATCAGAGTTGTATGCCAATCCATGCCACACACTTGTAGCAGATGTGGACCCATGCCAAAATTGCAAGGTATCTATATCTATCTGAGTTGTCTAGAAACACCTTCATCAACTTGTGGTTGTATGAGTCATCACTTGGATAGTCCTATCTAGTTGTTTGATCTAAGTATAATACTGCTATGCCAAGATAACTTATCTAGGCCCAATAATATGGACTTCCTCCGTCCTAAAAAGGATGTCTCAAGTTTGTTTAAACTTGGATGTACCTACACACTATTTAATTTACATATACATCCAAATTCAAATAAACATGAGACATCCTTTTTGGGACGGAGGGAGTACGTGTAGATTCAGCACACAAAAATGCTGACAGTGCAATGTAATTGGGGATGTATAGATTCGGCAAAAAAACTCGCATAACCTGGAAACGAACCCTATATATCTTTCTACTGGTAGGCTTGTGTGATTTGAAAATCCACCTAATGGTACGGTGTTCGTGTAACTTATGGAAACTATGTGGACAAGTCTCAAGAAAAAAGGGATTGCTTGACATAAATGTATATCCCCTTTGTGCTTATATCATTTCACTCATTTTGAGATTATTGCACGAATCTTATATGAGAACTCACTTTAAGATTGTTTAGTTTGTTTTATATGAGTACTCATTATTTTTAGATTGTTTAGTTTGTTTTATATGAGAACTCATTTTTAGATTGTTTAGTTTGTTTTATATGAGAACCCATTTTTCTTTTGCTTGATGCACTTGTGTATTTTCTTATTCTTGATAATTTTAGAGAAACTATTTTCAACCTTTTGATGCATGTATGCACAAGGTGTTTGGGTTGTATGCACAAGTGTGTTACCACATTTTAGGAAACTAAAATTAGAATGGGTTTTGGTACAAGTGTGTGGCCAAATAAAATGGAAACTTATAGAAATAAGAATATGCAAATGTAAATTAGAAAAATATAGGTTTTTGCACGAACTATAACCACATAGATTATCGAAACGCCCTTACATAATATAGCAAGCCACACGGTCTAATACAAGAGTAGTTCACCGACAATAAACACGATAAAGCCATAGCTGACGACACAACGAACAAGATATGGATAATAAGAACTAGCTAAACTCTAGGGGGCCCAAACTTTGGTCGTCTGCTTCACTCCGGGTACCCCTTCACTCCGGCCGGTCACTCCTTGGCCCCTCACTCGTCATCCTCCGGGTAGGGGAGGGAATGCATTTCACCACTAGGGAAGATGGAGCAGAAGTCGGTGTAGACGTTGTAGGTTGTGAATGCGATGAACTCGCACCCACACCAAAACACCTGGTTGAGGAGAAGGTGAGCATCAAAGGGGTTGGTGAAGGTGAAAAAGTGGCTGATGACGAGGCCACTACTGCTGGTCTCGTTGTACTCCTCGAGGCAGTACATGCGTGGTGCGCCTGCATGGAGGTGGCAGCAGCAGTCCGCGAGAAAGAAACGAGCTAGATCCACCCCGCTCCTCCATCTCGAAAATGCCCACACCCGGAGCGTGTTCTCCACTAGGACATCGTCGAACTGCCTCTCGGGAACGGTGTGAGGGCGCTGGTAGGTTGGCCCTGTCAACTGCATGGTGGCTAGCTAGGGGAGGCGGTGGCTAGTGCGGTTCCTCGAGAAGAAGAAGCGGTGGCGACTTGAGAGATGAGTGCGAGAGGCGCGAGGAAAAATGAGGAAACAATGATGCCCTTATATAGCCGTGGTGCAGCCCAAGCGCGAAGATGCTTCACTCAACGTTGCGGCCGAGCATTCCAAAGCAGTGCACGACGACACGACCGAGGAGAGGAATCGTCCCATGACGGTAAGGTGCACGCCTGCGTGAGAAGTTTAGCACGTGACGGTAAGGCTACCACGACCCACCCGCGTGCGAGCTTCCATCGCGTCCTTTGCATGTCTCTGCGTTAATTACCATCATGCAATGTATCTTAGCTGCGCAATGCATGCATGGCTACATGTGCAGGCTTCTACAATGCTTTACTGTGACGAGATGCTCAAAATAGCTAGGTTGTGATGATGTTGCCTGTTGCATGCATGGCATGGATGCGGGACGCGAGATGCTCGCTTGCATGGCACAACGCCAACCAATCAGATTCGAGAACAACGTCTCCCACATATCGCCCAGAGCAAGCCCATGGAATCCTTCTAGAAGACCTCGATCCCACGGCTACAGTACATTGCTAGGGTTAGATGGATGGTCGACATTCGGCGTTAGGGTTAGCAAGGTTTTGAAGCTAGTAAATGGGGTTTTGATAGGTTTGACAAAATTTCAAATGTGCGAAACTAATTCAAAAAAGTCGCAAAAATACAAATCCTTCGCACATAGGCATGTTATGTCACCTAGTTACGAGAAATAATCATAAACATGATGTACACATATTTGCACGAAAAATCCTTGACAAATTGAACAACCTCCAGTAAGGTTTGCAGAGACTTCAAACATGAGTAGAGGGTTTGGGGTTTTGAAAATGAAAAATATCAAAAACCTCACCCTAGCTTCATTTTGGAGTAACTAAGTAGGATCTGAAGTTATTTTTGCATTTTGATGTTTTAAACTTGTTTCATTAATGTATTTCTATTAAAGCATGTTTTTCAAAAATAATTTAATAATATGAAGATTAATTCAATAAATAGTGATACTTCATATTGGTACTATATAGGTCGAATAGATGGTAAGGAAATTTATTTGGCTGATTTAGAGAATGTCGGAAAAAACATTGCTTAGAAATGGGGGTGTTTACCCTAGCTTTTGAGCACATTTGGACCACTTTTTGGTGACTATGAGTTTTACCAACTATAAGGAGCTTGGATTGCATAACTAACATGCATTATTGTGCATAAAGCATTGTAATTTCATAATACATACCAATCAACTCCAAAAAATTGAATGTTGGTTCAAATTCAAATTTAAATTCCGGTTCAAATCAACATCTTAGCATTATTACAAATCACAAGTTTTCACGAATCATAGTACTAGTAACAATATATCACACAAGTTCAAGAAATCATAATACCAAAAACATGACATCACTTCTTCCTAGCGCGGTATTTCTTCTTCGTCATCTTACCCTTGCTTATTTTTGGTTTTACACCAAGAAGATCATTCATGCTTCTTATTTTCTTTGCATCACTTTTAGATTGTTTTATAGCACGACCTAGAGCTAGAATTTCACCCAAAACTACTTGAATTTGCGTCTCAACATCATCAGTTTCAGTTTGCACAAGTTCAGTTTGCACCTCAACATCTTCACGTGGGACAACATCTTTAGTTTGCACCTCAACATCTTCAGGTGGCTCACTTTGCACTATTTTATCACAACTGAAAACAATGTGCTCACTTCTCTTCTTTCTAAAGCCCCCAATTCTTGCCTTTTTCTTTGGCCAGCAAGTTTCAACAAGGGGCTCAACTGCACGCTTCCTCCTAAAAAACAAACCATTTCATATGGTTAGTAAGTGAAAAAATCATAAAAAACATAAACAGAGCTTTTGGCATGAACATGAACATTACTTTGGCTTTTCAGCAGTGTATCTACACTTAGTAATCCAGCTCGGTGTATGCATTCTTCACATAGCTTGCATCTATTTTTGTTACCATTTTGGGCCCTTTTTGGCTTGGCATCTTTATTTTCATCTTTCTTCCCCTTCTTATTGCTCCAAGCTTTCTCAAACCAAGCCTTGAATCTACTCTGTCTACGCCTGTCAGCCTTTCTTCTCATCAAAGGATGACACATAGAGAATTCAAGGTCCACTTCAGGCCACTAAGACTAATATGTAAGTGGTGGAATTGGAGTTGCATATGCAGCTCTAAATTTTCCTACTAATAATACTCATGCAAATATGGGTGCATATTTATCTTGGGTTTGGAGGCCAGGAAAAGTATTGCGTGTTCACAAAGTTTTCCAGTGTTTTGCCACTCAAGGAAAGTGCATTCATGCAATTCAGTGTCAACAACATGCCTTCTTATAGTCTTTGTATCTCTAACTTCAGCACCCCACAGTGAGGATTTCTCAACACACAAATATGCAACATTTCTGCTTCTATTGACTACCTGCTGCACTACATCAGGCAGCTTATCCCCTTGCAGATGATCACCAAGACTTCTTCTCAATTCTCACAACGTCATGATCATGATCCTGATCTGGTCAACCATGTCATGGCCAGGCAAGTCTTTTAACTCCTTCACTCTGTTATTAAAACTTTCCGCCAAATTGTTGTTGATATGATCACACTTGATGGCAATGTTAAATCCAGACCTATACCACAATAGAGAATGGTAGGTGTTCATCCAAGGGATAAACTCACGGTTTGATGCATTTATCTTACCAAGATGATATGAGTGTGTCTGTTGAGTGTAAGATCTTGTTGCTGGCCACAAACGACCAAAATCATCTCCACTGAATTTTTTGATCACATTCATCCACATATGACCAAAGCACTCCCTCTGCTCAGCATGGGGAAAACAACATTGATTGCATTTTCTATTTGTTTACATGCATCAGTGTGAACTACCAAAGGATACACTAGCCCTATGCATATTTTCAACTGCATCATGAACCATGTCCATGAAACCTCTATCTCATACTGAAACATGCCAATTGCTACAGGAAATATTCAATTGTGTCCATCTAAAGCATTGCAAGCTTCTAGTTGTCCATTCCACTTGCTAGTCAAAAATCATGAGTCTATGCTCAAATATGGACGGCACCCTTCTTTGAAGCCATTTATGCATGGCTGTAAAGCCATGAATTTTTTGGATAAATAGACCTTCCCATCTGGTGTAAGCTCAGTATCTATCTCGACAACACTGCTAGGTGACCTCTTTTCCACTTCTGCTTTGAAATTATAAAGCATTCTAAAGGTGTTTTCCCAATCACCATATGCTCTTTAATTTCCCTTTGCTTTGCATTCCACACTATAGTCTAATTCAGCTTAATGGGGTAATCCTTTTTCTGGTCTTGGTTATCTATCCACATAGTCTTGGTTTCAAACTCACATAGTCTTGGTTTCAAACTCACATCGAACTTCTTTTTATCTGTCCACATAGTCTTGGTTTCAAACTCACGTATGACTGCATAAGTCCTGAAACACATCCTAAACTCATCCATGCTTGGAAACAATCTTCCTACTTCAATAACTGGGTTTTCTTGGTCATACAAATTTACTAGCTCATCATCATGTGCATCATCTACATCAACTACAGCATTTTCCATCAACTTTGGATCTATATCTTCATCATCATGTCTTGAATGTCTATTACCATTATCCGCAGATGCATCACTCTCCTTCTCCTTTTCTCTATCGCCTAGAGGAATGCCAAAAAGTTTTGCCATTTCAATGTCAGATATTGGTGAAATCACCAAATCAGTCCGAGCACTTATATCGATGATATTCCAATCAACAGTTCTAAAATTTTCAGCATCTGCAGCATCCACCTCTATCAACACTGTCAATTTAGTAACTATGGGCTGAATCTACCTCTGTGCAGCCCAATCAACTTCTACCATCTAAGAAACCAATTTTGAGGGCACATAACCAACCCATAAATCACTTCTTAGTTCTATGATCTCTCCTGAAAACAGAGCACGTTTGCTTGTCCAGCCGTCTTGTCGATTGATTTAATTAACCATTTCATCCCCATTATCAATCCTAACATACTCGCCTTTGCAATCATCAAATCGTAACACACTTACTTCTTGTTGTGGCCCCCAAATAACACTCTCCCCAATTCTTTCCACCAAATTCCACACCGCCTTGGGGATCAAGGTCATCAAAATCGACCTCCAATTTCACAATTGTGTCTATCTCAATGGGGCGCATACTACCATCAACTAAAATTGCTTTAGAGGGGAAGAATTTGATAGAAAACTCGAAGGTGCTCGCGACATCAACGTCTCCCTTGTTTTTCGATGGTGGCGGGCACTATGAGCTAGCGGAAGCAGACGAGGCTCAAATCAAATCAAAAGTAAGGTGTAGAGATGTGGGAAGTACCAATTAGAAGTTTGTTCTCGTGGTTCCATCTCGTTACCTTTGTTCAACACACCCGATCGCCACAATCTAGGATTCAAAAACACGCTTCATGGCTCAAAATATATCCAGCTCGTTGGGGAACCCCAAGAGGAAGGTATGATGAGCACGGCAGCAAGTTTTCCCTCAGTTATGAAACCAAGGTTATTGAACCAGTAGGAGCAAGGAAACAACTCAAGTTGTTGTCTCCAACTTGGAATCTGGCACAACACAACCATAGAACTTTGCCCCAACTTACAGTGAGGTTGTCAATCTCATCGGTTTTGCTGGAAAGAAAGGATTAAACATATTGTGTGGAAGATAGTAATTGCTTGCAGAAAGTAAACAGTAAAAAGTAAATAGATCATAGATTGATGGTAAAAGAATGGACCGGGGTCCATAGTTTACTAGAGGTGATTCTCCTTAAGAGAGATGACGTGTTGGGTGAACAAATTACAATGGGGCAATTGACAGATACCGAGAAAGTATAGATGTATATACTACTCATATTGACTCCTACGATATTTGATTCGGGATTACAACATTATACATAGACCGTAATCCAACTAAATCTATGACTAATAATCCACCTTCATGTTATCATCTAAACCCCCTCCAGTATTAAGTTGCAAGCAACAGATAATTGCATTAAGCAAAGTGTGTAAAGTAAACAATACGATTGTCCCATGGACAAAGCATTGATGTTTTCTCCCTAGCAGCAACTGCACATCTAGTACCTTAGAGATTCCTGTCACTTCCCCAGATTACAAGAGGCATGAACCCACTATCGAGCATAAATACTCCCTCTTGGAGTTGCTAGCATCTACTTGGCCAAGATATCCACTAACAACGGAAAGCATGCAAGATCACAAATAACATAGACATGATAGAATCAATAAGCAATCTGAAATAGCATCTCAATATCCAACGGATCCCCGCAAACACAACACGTAAGATTACAAATAGATGATCTTGATCATGAACGGAGCTCACAAGATCTAAACATGCTAGCACAAAGGAGGAGAACCAACCATCTAGCTACTACATGGACCCATAGTCTAGGGATGAACTACTCACGCATCACACCGGAGGCAGTCATGGTGATGAAGAAAGCCTCCAAGACGATCTCTCCCCTCCGATAGGGTGCCAGGAAGAGCTTTAGATCCCTCCCGATCTTGAGATGGAGATGGTGGTGGCTACAGACTCTTTCGTGGAATTTTGATCGGGTACTTAGGGTTTTCGTCCCGGAAGCTTTTATAGGCGGAAGGGCAGTGGAGGCTCGAGGGGCCCACACCACCCCCTAGCGCGGCCTTGGATGGCCCGCGCCACCAGGTGGTGTGGCCACCTCGTGGCCCTTCTCCGTCTCGTCTTCTGGCTCCGTGAGTCTTCTGGTCTAGAAAATGTGTAAAAATACTCCAGAGTATGGACAAAACATAAGAAAGTAGATATAAAACAAGCATGGAACATCAAAAATTATAGATACATTTACAATGTATCAACACTCAGATCTAAATTGGGAAGGATGGAACGGAAATTAGGGTTTCCAAATGTGGGCCCATGCCAACATTGCATGAGCTACAGACCTCTCTGGGGTAGTTAGAAACGCCTTCATCAACTTCTGGTTCTCTGCTTTAGCACTTTTCCAACATGATTCCACAGTTGATACATCTAAGTATGAAAGTGCTATGCTAACCCATGACGCACACTTGTGGCAAATGTGGGCCCATGCCAACATTTCATGGGATCTAGACCTCTCTCGGTTGTCTAGAAACACCTTCATCAACTTGTGGTTGCATGAGTCAACACTTGGCCAACATGATGGTACCTACTTGAAAGATCTAAGTATAACGCTGCTATGCCAAGACATGATGAGATAATTTGTGTTACATGTGGGCCCATGCCAACATTGCATGGGCTATAGAACTCTCTTGGTTTGCTAGAAACACCATCATCAAGTTGTGGTTGTGTGACACAACACTTAGCGAACATGATCCGACCCAGTTGATACATCTAAGTATGAGAGTGCTATGCCAAGCCATGAGACACACGTGTGGCATTTGTGGGCCCGTGCCAACATTGCATGGGATCTAGACTTATATTATCTATCTAGAAACACCTTCATCAACTTGTGGTTGTATGAGTCATCACTGGGCCAACATGTTCCTGCCAATTTAATAGATCTAAGTCTAACACTGTTATGCCAACATATGACGAGGAACTTTGTGGAAAATGTGGACCCATTCCAGCATTGCATGGGCTATAAACCTCTCTAGGTTGGCTAGAAACTCCTTCGTCAACTTATGGTTGTGTGCCTTAGCACTTGGCCAACAAGATCCCACCTAGTTGATACATCCTAGTATGAGAGTGCTATGCCAATCCATGACAAACACTTATGGAAGATGTGGGCCCATGCCAACATTGCATGTGATCTAGACCTATCTAAGCTACCTACAAACACCTTCATCAACTTGTTATTGTGTATGAGTCATCTCTTGGAAAATATGCTCCTACCAAGTTGAGACACTTTGTGGCAAATGTGGCCCTATGCCAGCATTGCATGGGAATTAGACCTCCCTAGGTAGTCCAGAAAGACCTTCATCAACTTGTGGTTGTATGAGTAATCACTTGGATAATATTATCCTACCTAATTGATAGATCTAAGTAAAAGACTGTTATGCCAAGATATGATGAGACACTTTGTGGAAAATGTGGGCCCATGCCAACATTGCACACGATTTAGACCTCTTTGTGTTGGCTAGAAACTCCTTAATAAACTTGTGGTTGTGTGACTCAACACTTGGCTAAAATGATCCCACCCAGTTGATACATATAATTATAAGTGCTATTATAAGACATGATGAGATATTTTGTGGCAAATGTGGGCCCATGCCAACATTGCATGGGCTATAGACCTCTCTAGTTGGCTAGAAACACCATCATCAAGTTGTGGTTGTGTGACCCAACACTTTCAGGCTCCCAACAAGTTGTTTTATCATGGATCTAGTCTTACATTATGAAGACTCATCCCATAGGAACACATGGTCTACGACGCGATTTTGTTATAACTTTGACCATGCCACCATAAATTTAAAAAAAGTAGAAAAACTGAAATTTTTGTTCCTTGTGTCTAAGTTTGTGTATTTTAGCATGTGTTAAAAATTGAGATGATTTCATGAAGGTCGAAAAAACACATTGTTAGAAAAAGGGGTTCTCGTTGACCCTTTTGTCATTTTTTAGACCTTCAGTAAGTTAACCCTTTTTTGCATATGCTATCAGACAGGTATTTGGGAAGAATACGTATTTTTTCAAAAAAATC
Organism: Avena eriantha; assembly: GCA_910589775.1. Classification (NCBI taxonomy): domain Eukaryota; kingdom Viridiplantae; phylum Streptophyta; class Magnoliopsida; order Poales; family Poaceae; genus Avena; species Avena eriantha. The sequence goes on along the minus strand of OU342744.1, from coordinate 400,796,829 downwards.
GATGTTTTTTTAAAAAAGCAAATTTCATTTACTAAGTAAATAGAAATCTAAAAGAAAAAGAATAGAATAACAAAATCAGGCTTCAATTGGGCAACCTATCATCGCAACCAGCCCAACCCATCTTGGCCTCCCGCGCCCGCCTCACCGGAGCATAGCAACCGTCACTCAAGACTCATAGCCTATTTCAGTTGTCCCCTTACGCCTTTCTCCTTCCTCTAGTCGTTGTCCGCCAGTAGTCCGCGAGTAGTCGTTGTCCGCTTGTGTGGCCTTCCTCTTTCTCCCTCCTCCAACTCTAGTAAGTGTAAACAACTTGAACTTCACTACTGGTTCCCTTCTCCAGCTCAATATTTTTGTACTCATCAGTTTTTAGTGTTAATCTATTCTTCCATATCCATCAACTTGATTTCTTTAGATTTGCCTTGATTTATTGATTAGGGTTAACCTAGGGATTTAATTACTTTTAATCCATGACATTTCCTACTGTTAATCTAGTCTACCATCGGCTCAAGTTAAGCTAGAGATTTTCTCTGATTTGTTGATTTACTCCCTCTGATCCAAATTAAATGACTCACGTTTGTCTAGATTCGGATGTGTCTAGCAGTAAAACATTTATAGATACATCTAAATATAGACAAATCTGAGTCAATTAATTTGGTAAGAGGGGGTACTAGATTTGATTAATTTTCTATGTTTTACGAGCTTTGTTGTGATTAGGCCTAAATAGGACCAGTAGCTTTGCTGTGATTTACTAGATTTGTTGTCTATTACAACTAATTATCTGCATTAGTTGATCTTCTACTTAAGTGTTACAAATTAGTTCTTTAAAATTCCTAGATGGGAACAAAGAGAAAGAAGTTATTGTCTTCCTAGATGATGACTCTGATGATCCTGATTCAATAAGTAAGATTAAGCTGGGTACCAGTGGGACTAGTGCTGCTCATTCAAAGAATAAGTTGAACCTGGGGACCTGCAAACATGCTACTTCTTCAAAGAAGAAGCTAAACCTGGGGACATTCAAACATGTTGTTGTTTCAACGAAGAAGATAAAGCTGGGGACCTGCGAAGATGCTTTTGATTCAGAGAGTAAGCTACAGCTCGGGACTCATGTAGTTTCTTCTGCTTCAAACAAGAAGCTGAAGCTGGGGACTCACAAAGATGCTTCTGCTATAAAGAAGAAGCTGAAGTTCGGAGGTATAGTTTGCTGCTACTATTATGACCAATCTTTGATGTTTGAATATTATATGTAATATTAGTATGAAATAATCTATTAAACAATGCTTCAGATGTATCATATATTGTGTTTGTTTCTGGTAGGAACTAGACATACTGGGATAAGGTTGCTTGATGAACACTGCATGTTTGGCAATGACATGTACCTGAATGAGCAACAAGTGGATTTCCTCGATGATTTCTATCAAGCTTCTCGTTTAGGCAAGATGCATTACTATGTGCATAAGATGTTCCAATGTCATTCCTAAAACATGTAAAATGGTACCTTCAGTACTTGCTATATAAATGATTATTATACTAAAATGTCACATTCTTTAGTCTCTGAATTCATTCCTTTTCCTCTGAATTCAAATTTATCCAAATGTGTCTTTTCTGGCAGATTTTGGAGCTCCATTCTCAAAACAATATTTGAAAGGGTACCTGGAAGAACCTGTGAAAGTCTATGCTGAGTCCATTGGATTTGAAAAAGATTGACACAAGGATGAAGATGAGACAGTTCTCAAACAATGGAATGCTGACAAGTGGGTGGGACTAGGTTGTCCTGGAGTACAAGATAGAAGAGGGAGACATCATCCTCTTCCACTTTAAACCAGATAGTGATGGTGGACTGCATCTGATCATGGTGGAGCTTTCCGACAACAACAACCGAAGACCCTGCTGAAATGTACTTATTAGTAGAACCTATGATGTTAACTTGTTGTGCGTGTGTGTAAACTAGTGACAGTGCTTGACCATAGAGACCCTACTTCAGTTCTGTTGTACATACCATCGGGTTCCAGTCGCATCAGTTTTACCATTAGCATGTACTGTGATTCATCATCAGCCGGTGCAACCGGAAACCAGAGATGCATGTAATTCCATCTAATAACACCTAGTTGTACCTCATATGTGATGCCCACACGGAAACAGGGGATACGAATCTGTATGTCAACACCTGGATTTTTAATCCTAGATGCCTGTTAGGCCATACATCTCAATCCCAGGATTACCATTTTTGCGAGATATAACATATTGGATATCATAGTACATCATCCATTACAAACTATAATAAGGTCTTACACAAATAAAGGATCTCATGATCCAGTCTTAATACGAACAAGCAGCAGAATAATAAGCGTAGAAGTGGGCTCCATCTTCAGTGTCACAGGCAATGCTGAAGATGGGAGATGATACTAGTTATCGTAGCCGTCCTGCTGTCCATCTTCCTGATAGTCCTCCTCATAGTCTGGCCACGGGAATAGCCAGGGACAAAGCCATGAGTACTCTTTAAGTACTCGCAAACTATCACTAACAAGTAAGGTAGTTCTAGTATGAATCCTAAGCTCTAAGTCTATTGGCAAAAACCCAGATTTATCTAAACTAAGTTCAGAAGTAAAGAAAACTAAGTAAATGTTCTAAATCACTTTAAGTTGGGAACCTAGTTTTCATATTCACAACCCTGTTATGGCCAAGTCAAAATCATAGATCACTTCAGAAGTCATTTTGAAAACATCTGACGACGGAATAGTCTGGCCACTCCAACTGTCCATGACCGTGGACGCGGCTATTCGAATAGTTTGACACTCTACAGAGGTGGTACACTTTCACCACAAAATTCGATACATCCGTCAGGGATAACCCTGAATCATCATACCTAGTATGCGGATAATCAATCATAACCTTTCAATTGCACACTCTAGTATAGGTGGACATCTGCCAGCCATGGCCATCTGCCATCCTGGGCACTGCATAGGTGGACATCATCAAGAGGTAGCGTCAGCTCAAACCTCTTTCACGAGGGAACCCATACTAATGCATATAAACTTCCGACTAAGCCTTACCTAATTCAGGTATTGTGGTTGTACGGTAAAATTGGAATGGTATCGCATCTGAACCCAACCATCAGCTTTTATAAAAGGGCTATGGCTCACACCTCAACATTTTCATCATCAAATCCATTTGTGTTTCTAAACACATGTCGAAACATTTCAATATCATGATTCATCATTCCAAGTATTCCCATCTAAAGTGATCAAGCTTTATGCTTAGCACTAGCCACTAAGTTAAGAGTGTTCACTAATGAGGGATGCTAATCTCAATCTCATGCCATATAATGACATCTAGTATAGGCCTAGTTTTATACTCTTTATCTATACTAATTTCCAAAACTCACAAAGCACTAACTAAAAGTAAGAACTTTGGTAAAGTAAAAGAGTAAAGCTTGCAAGTACAACTTGGGATGGTATAAATCAAAGTGTATAACCAAGCATGCCTAATGCATGTTGCTTAGGTTAAAGCTTGCATGCTTAACTTGTATAATTCTAGCTTTCCTTGATTGGTGCAGTGGTTGAAGTTTTCCTCCTCTTCTTCAAGGTAGAACTCCTCCTCGTAGCTTGGGTCGGTACTATCGTCTATAAATAAATACGGGGTACACAATCACCAAACAATACTTAACTAATTCTATTTAGCACACTAAGGCTCACACTTGATGATCTAGCATCATCACAATCATCACATGAATTAAAGAACTAGTTTTATTTAGTTTATTTGAGAAAAGTAATTACTACTCATTAAAATTAATTAAGATTTAATATTCTCCAAATGAAATATGGGATCATGTGGACACATGTCATCACCACATATTTTAATACATGGGAATGTGATTTAAAGGGTTGGTCATATTTTATAAAGTTTAAGATTATCATTTCATAGATTTAAAGTGACTAGAAATGCCCTAATAGCATTATTTTGGTACAAGTCCAATGTCACTGCATGCAAACCTAGATATTTTTATATATTCAGGTAGGTATTGTCAAATGTGATTTTTTAGAGTTGGAATCAACTCAAAAGCTATTATGGTTGATTTTTGAAAAATGTTTGAATTTTCAAAAGTCCCTATATTGTTATTTTTACTAAAGATTATCTCTAACTCCAAATGATTTAAATCAAACGGGCTTGGATATATATTTTAATTATCTTTCTAAAAAAGTTTGAATCATGCAATTTGGTTTTGTGAAACTCTCTGAATTGATATTTGAATATGTGGACAAAATAGGGTTTTAGCTAAAAAGGAAATTCCATATTTGAATTTCCAGGCCTGAGCGGGAAAGCTAAACGGGGTGGCCCAGCTGCACTGCATAGCCTAGCAGGCTGCTGATAGAGGGGGTCCACCAGTCAGCGACTGTTCTAACGTGAAATGGTATCTTTCAACCAGAGCCCTATGATCTAATTCTAATCCAACGGCTATGGTTCATCATCGACGACGAACAGCTCCAGCGAGGAATCAACCCTAACGCGGCGGTGGGGGTCTCGCGGGGCTTACCTTGGCTCCAGCTAGGGTCGGTGATGGGGCCGATTGACGAGGTAGACAACGGCGAGACGAGGGGCGGTTACGATAGGGCTTGGGGTGGTCGAAATCGATGGCGCCCTTCTCCTCCAGCGGCGGTGGGCTCCGATGAAGTTTCGGCACGGTGGTGCTCGCCTTGCTCGGGGAGAGGTGTGGGAGTGTCCGTGAGGAGTAGGGAGTGGAGTGGTGTGGAGAATGGAGGCGGGGGTTGCCTCCTTTTATAGTACGACGAGGGGACCAAGCGGTGCGGCCTGAGCTCGACGGTGGCATCTCTACAGCCGTCTATTGTCGTGGCGGGGGTAGGTGGATGTTGTGGTGCTCCCTGGAAGTTCTTACGGGCATAATGGCGAGGCGTGGGGCGGCATGGTTAGGTCGGGAGTGTGCGGTGCTCCACGTGGAGGCAGAGGTGTTTGCGGCAACGTGCGAAAACTGTGGGTCACGCGGCGGCGAACAGGGGTGTCTGCTGGGGTGATGTGATCATGGTGGGCATGGTCGTGCACGGTGAGGGCAAGGCGCGGTCTAGGCGAGCTGGTCGGGTGCGGCGAATTGGCGCGCTTTGGACATGGCGTAGAGAGGTTTGGGCGCGGCATGCTCAGGTGGTCCACGGCTTGGCTTCGACCGTGGGGTGGACAGGGGGTGGTTTTGGACTGTGGCGCACCTCCTGGATATCCTAGATGGGCACGGGGTGGTCTGTTGGGAGCTGGCCGTGGTCGGCCGGTGATGACCATAATCGGACAGCGCTCTACTGTGCAAACGGCAAAGGGGGGAGCTAGTCTGGGGCTGGGTTAGACTCAGGGGAGACAGGGAGTAAAGTGGAGACCAATTGGTTGATTGATTACTGTTTAAACAGTGAAGTTAGGCAGAGGGTTAATCCTGTGTAGTTAAGGTGTTTGTGGACATGGCCGCATGAATTTTATTTTGGAATTTTTTATTGGAGAGGTCAAGGGGAATTGATTTGGTGGGTTTTTGAAAAAGTGAGATCTTAACATATGAACTAGATTCAATTTTCAACTGTCCATTTAATTGGTTCGAAAGATTTTTTTGTAAGTTTTTAAAGTGGGTCGTGATACACTTTTACTTGGTCTAGCAAAGGGGTGAAAAGAATTAGAATTGTTTCTGTTAGAAACCTTCTTCTAGGAACACTCAAAGTGACCTAGTGGTTTACTTTTGTCAAAATGACCATTTGCTTTATTTATTCATATTTGATTTCTTTCTCTTTTGATTTAGTTTGTAAAGCCTAGATGATGTAGTATTCACCTTGAAACCATTTCACATCATTTAGAACAATCAAGCATGGCATAAGCACTCAAATCTAAACTAATGCAAACACACATGCATTCATATTCATATTATTAATAAGAGTTTTTGTTAACCCTAAATTGGGTGATTAGAACTTGATAATATTGATTAGAAGTTTCAGGGTGTTACAAACCTTCCCTCCTTAAACAAAATCTCGTCCCGAGATTTAAGAAAAACTAGGAACTAAAGAGATATGGAAACTCAGTCCTAATGTAATCTTCTCACTCCCAAGTAGCTTCTTCTTCGGTATGGTTGCTCCATTGGATCTTGAGAAACTTGATACTTCGGGTCCTAGTGGTTCTGAAGGCTTCTTCCAAAATACAAATGGGCACTTTACGATACGTCAGATCCTTGTTGATATCAATGGCTCGGTGATCAATGTTCTTGAAAACTTTGGTCTTCTACAGAACTTCTAGGCATTTGCGAAGTAACGAGATATGGAACACATTATGGATGGCTGACATCTCCTCTGGCAGTTCTAGTTGATATGATACTTCTCCTCAGTGATTCAGAATCTTGAAGGGTCCAATATATCTACGGGCTAGCTTTCCTTTCAACTGAAAATGTTGCATTCCTTTCAACGGCGATACTTTGAGATACACAGAATCTCAGACATTGAAGGTCAAGTCTATATGTCTCTTGTCAGCATAACTCTTCTATGTGGATTGGGAAGTCTTGAGGTGCTCACGGACTTTGTGAACCTTCTCTTCGGCTTCTCGTAGGATGTCATGTCCGAAAATCTGACTCTCTCCTACTTGCGACCAATTCAAGGGGGTACGACATTTCCTTCCATACAGAAATTCAAATGGGGCTATTTGCAAACTGGCTTGATAACTGTTGTTGTATGAGAATTCTGTGAAAGGCAGACAATCTTCCCATTTTGAGCCATGTTACAGAACACAAGCTCTCAACATATCTTCTAAGATTTGGTTGACTCTTTCAGTTTGTCCATCGGTTTGCGGGAGATAAGCTGTGCTGAAATTCAATTTGGTTCCTAATCCTTGTTGGAATTTCTACCAAAATCTTGAGGTAAATTTGGTTCCTCGATCCGACACTATGGTCTTAGGAGTTCCTTGCAAACTGAACATTCTAGCAATGTACAACTCCGCTAGCTTCGAACTCTGGTAGGTTGTCTTGACAAGTATAAAATGGGCTACCTTGGACAGTCTATCAACTATGACCCTAATAGAGTCATTTCCCCTACTAGAAGTAGGCAAACCGGTGATAAAGTCCATTCCAATGGAATCCCATTTCCATTCTGGAATCTTCAAGGGTTGCAACAGTCCTGCAGGTCTTTGATGTTCCGCTTTGACTCTTTGACAGATATCACACTTGGCTATGTAGCTTCCGATTTCTCTCTTCATCTTGTGCCACCAAAATTGCTCCTTCAAATCTTGATACATCTTTGTTCCTCCGGGGTGGATAGAATAAAGAGTGTCATGAACTTCCTCCACGATAACTTGCTTCATCTCCGAATCTGCTAGCACATAGATACGGCCTTTGTACCACAAAAATCCTTCTTCATCTTTGTTGAATCCAGGTACCTTACCTGTACCAATACGACGTTTGATTCTATCGATACTTGCATTTCCCTTCTAGGTCTCCTTGATCTGGCTAATCAAAGTGGGTTGAAGTACAATGCTAGCTAAAAATCCTTTGCTAACTATCTCTGTTCTAAACTGCTCCAACTCTTTATGCAAATTTGGATGGGCTTCTTTGATCATGGTGTTTAACCTACACAGCAATATGCTAAGAGCATCCGCTACCACATTGGCTTTTCCGGGGTGATAGTGAATGTCAAGGTCATAATCCTTGATTAACTCTATCCATCTCCTTTGCCTCATATTCAACTCCTTCTGGGTGAAAATATACTTCAGACTCTTGTGATCCGAATAAATCTCACAGCGGTTACCCATAAGGTAATGATGCCATGTCTTAAATGCCAAAACTACGGCTGCTAGTTCAAGGTCATGGGTAGGGTAGTTTTGCTCATGTTGCTTCAGTTGTCAGGACAGATATGCTATGACTTTGCCTTCTTTCATCAACACACATCCGAGGCCAATCTTGGATGCATCACAATACACATCAAAAGGCTTCTTGATATCTGGCATAATCAATATTGGGGCTGAAATCAATCTCTTCTTGAGCTCTTGAAAACTTACTTCACATTTGTCCGTCCATTCAAACTTCTTATCTTTCTTGAACAATTGGGTCATCGATCTTGCGATGCTCGAAAATCCTTCAACGAACTTGGGGTTATATCCTGCTAATCCAAGAAATGCGCGGACTTGGGTTTGAGTGGTTGGGGCTTTCCATTATTCAACATCTTTGATATTGGCGGGAGCAATAGTGACTCCTCTTGCTGACACAATATGTCCTAGGAATCCTACCTCCTTTAACCAGAACTCACACTTGCTAAACTTGGCATACAACTGATGTTCTCTAAGGGTTTTAGGATGGTTCTCAGGTGTAGGTCATGGTCTTCTTCTAACTTGGAATAGATCAGAATATCGTCGATAAAAACAACAACAAACTTATCCAGGAAGTTCATAAAAATCTTATTCATGAGATTCATGAAATAAGCAGGGGCATTGGTTAATCCTAAATACATGATAGTGTACTCATACAATCCATATCTAGTGCTAAAGGCAATCTTTGGAATATCCGTTGCACGAATCTTGAGTTGATGATAACCAGTGCTAAGATCAATCTTAGAAAACACTCTAGCACCAGTCAACTGGTCAAACAGATCCTCTATGTTGGGCAGTGGGTACTTGTTCTTGATGGTGACATCATTTAGCTTCCGATAATCCGTCAAAAAACGGTTACGTCCATATTTCTTATCCACAAACAAAACAGGCGATCTCCATGGCGATGCGCTTGGTTGAATCAGACCTTTCTCCAACATAGCATCAAGTTGTTTCTTCAGCTCCACTAATTCAAATGGGTTCATACTATAAGGTCTCTGAGCTATGGGTCCAGTTCCAGGAACTAGTTCAATGATGAACTCGATATCCCGATCTGGGGGCATACCGGGCAATTCATCTGGGAATACATCAGGGTATTCACAGACTACTCTGAATTGGTCTAGGGTTGGTTGGGCTAGACTCTTGTTGCATTTAAATTGACGGGGCAAGGTTTCAGATACATGCTCTACTAATACTCCAGAGCTACTGGTCATGGTTATGGCTTCCTTGGAATAGTCGATCAATCCTTTATGTTTCGACATCCAATCCATTCCTAGTACTACTTCCAAACCTTTGGTTCCAATTACTATTATATTGGCATAAAAATCTATTCCATGGATTCTAATAGGTACAACCTTGAAAAAATTTCTAGCTTTGGTGGTTGAACCAGGTATTTGAACTATCATAACATGCTTCAGTTTTGTTGGTTGAATCTTACTAGTGCATGCAAATTCTTGTGAATGTCAAGGTCATAATCCTTGATTAACTCTTTATTCATCTCCTTTGCCTCATATTCAGCTCCTTCTGACTGAAAATATACTTCAAGCTCTTGTGATCCGAATAATCTCACAGTGGTTACCCATAAGTTAATGATGCCATGTTTTCAAGGCTAAAACTACAGTTGCTAGTTCAAGATCATGGGTAGGGTAGTTTTGCTCATGTTGCTTCAGTTGTCGGGACAGATATGCTATGACTTTGCCTTCTTTCATCAACACACATCCGAGGCCAATCTTGGATGCATCACAATACACATCAAAAGGCTTCTTGATATCTGGCATAATCAATATTGGGGCTGAAATCAATCTCTTCTTGAGCTCTTGAAAACTTACTTCACATTTGTCCGTCCATTCAAACTTCTTATCTTTCTTGAACAATTGGGTCATCGATCTTGCGATGCTCGAAAATCCTTCAACGAACTTGGGGTTATATCCTGCTAATCCAAGAAATGCGCGGACTTGGGTTTGAGTGGTTGGGGCTTTCCATTATTCAACATCTTTGATATTGGCGGGAGCAATAGTGACTCCTCTTGCTGACACAATATGTCCTAGGAATCCTACCTCCTTTAACCAGAACTCACACTTGCTAAACTTGGCATACAACTGATGTTCTCATGCCGCTTTAGTTGTCGAGACAGATATGCTATGACTTTGCCTTCTTGCATCAAGACACATCAAAAGGCTTCTTGATATCTGGCATAATCAATATTGGGGTTGAAATCAATCTCTTCTTGAGCTCTTGAAAACTTGCTTCACATTTGTCGGTCCATTCAAAATTTCTATCTTTCTTCAACAATTGGGTCATCGGTCTTGTGATGCTCAAAAATCCTTCAACAAACTTGCGGTAATATCCCGCTAATCCGAGAAATGCATGGACTTGGGTTTGAGTGGTTGGGGCTTCCCATTCTTCAACATCTTTGATCTTGGCGGGATCAACAGCGACTCCTCCTGCCGACACAATATGTCCGAGGAATCCTACTTCTTTCAGCCAAAACTCACATTTGCTAAACTTGGCATACAACTGATGTTCTCTGAGGGTTTCAAGGATGGTTCTCATATGTTGCTCATGGTCTTCTTTTGACTTGGAATAGATTAGAATATCGTCGATAAAAACAACGACAAACTTATCCAGAAAGTTCATAAAAATCTTATTCATGAGATTCATGAAATAAGCGGGGGCATTGGTTAATCCAAAAGACATGACCGTAGACTCATACAATCCATATCTAGTGGTAAAGGTGGTCTTTGGAATATCCGTTGCACGAATCTTGAGTTGATGATAACCAGTCCTAAGATCAATCATAGAAAACACTCTGGCACCAGTCAACTGATCAAACATATCCTCAATCTTGGGCAGTGGGTACTTGTTCTTGATGGTGACATCATTCAGCTTCCGGTAATCCATGCACAGACGGTTACCTCCATCCTTCCTATCAACAAACAGAACGGGCGATCTCCATGGCGATGCGGTTGGTTTAATCAGACCTTTCTCTAGCATAGCATCAAGTTGCTTCTTCGGTTCCACTAATTCAGAGGGGTTCATACTATAAGGTGTCTGAGCTATGGGTCTAGTTCTGGGAGTTAGTTCAATAATGAACTCGATATCCGATCCAGGGGCATACCGAGCAATTCATCTGGGAATACGTCGAGGTATTCACAAACTACTCTGACTTGGTCTAGGGTTGGTTGGGCTAGACTCTTGTTTCATTTGAACTGATGGGTCAAGGTATCAGATACATGATCTACTGATACTCTAGAGCTACTGGTCATGGTTATGGCTTTCTTAGCAAAGTAGATCAATCCTTTATGTTTCGACATCCAATCCATTCCTAGTACTACTTCCAAACCTTTGGTTCCAATTACTATTAGATTGGCATAAAATTCTATTCCATGGATTCTTATAGGTACAGCCTTGCAAATTTTTCTAGCTTTGGTGGTTGAACTAGGTATTTGAACTATCATAACATGCTTCAATTTGTTGGTTGAATCTTACTAGTGCATGCAAATTCTTCTATAGCAAACGAATGTGATGCTCCAAAATCAAACAACACTCTTGCAAGTACCGAGTTAATAGAAAACATACCCAGCACGACATCGGGCGCTTCCTGAGCTTCCTCGGCATTCATGCAGAACAGACGGCTATTGCGGTTGAGCGAATTCCCTGGCGAAACTCTTCTTCCAGGCTGAACACGGGATTGCTGCTGAGCTGGAGCATTCACATTTGTGGTGGCTGCAAGCTTCTTGGGACACTCGTTGGAGTAGTGACCCTTGACTCCACATTCAAAGCAAGTAATTTGGGACTTGTCTTTGGCTGCAACAGGCATTGCTTCTAGTCCTTGGGGCAGTATTGTTGTTGTTGTTGTTGCACTTGGGCGGTGCACGATTGAAGTTGTTGGAGTTGTCGGGGTTGTTGTTGTCGTTTCCTCCGGGCTTCAAGTTTCCTCCACTATGATTTGGGTAGCTTGGACGAGACATCGGGGGTCTATTGTTTCTTGGGGCATATCCTGCAGCCGGGTTGGGGAGATGCATCATCCTGCGCTTGCAGTTGTCATTGGCTTGGTTGATCTTCACTTCCATCTGGATGGCAGAGTCGACTAGCTATTCTAGGTCTTCAAAATGGATGTTGACTAACACTGTCTGCATCTCATCATGCAACCCGTTCAGGAATCTTTTCTTCTTCTTGGCTTCAGTGTTGATCTCATCAGGGGCATCCCTAGCGAGGGACATAAATTTGTCACGGTACTCAACTACCATCATCCTACCTTGCTTCAGTTCTCTGAACTCATCACTCATTCTGGTGACCAAACCTTGTGGCACATGGGTGCGGCTGAACTTGATCTTGAAAGCATCCTAAGTCATCACCTGACCGTGGTTCATAGTACGGGTGCTATTCCACCAGGCTCTTGCATCTCCTGCTAGATAGTGGGTGGCAAACAGTACCTTCTCGTTGGCGTCAACTCCTGCGACTTCCAGGTTGTTCTCCATGGTTTGCAGCTAGTCATCAGCATCTAAGGGATCTCATATTTGTTAAAGATAGGGGGATTGGTATTCTGAAAGTTCTTAAGCTTGGATCCATGATGATCCTGATTTCCATGGCCTTGATTATTGTGGGCCATCTGAGCTATCTGTTGAAGGGTGGCTAGGATGGCTTGACGTTCGGCTCTACAAGCTTCACGATCGGAAACTACCATCTGCAGAATCTGCACCATCGGGTCCTGCGATGAGCTGCTTCCTCTTGGGTTTCCACGAGTCATCTGAAGATTGAGATAGATAAAGGGGTAAGAGGGAAAGTTTTAAGGTTCATGGTTTTGTTTCAAAAGCTTTAACTTTGAGTTTGAACTCATGTTTTGCAACTAACTTCTTCTCGTTCATTCATTCATTCAAGCACACAATACAAACACACACCACAACACAATGGAAAATAGATGGTTTTAAGAACCATTCTGTGAACTAAGATACAGTGGGACCAATACAACTCATTCCTACAGTAGTGATCAAGTGCATCTACTCAACATCAATGAAGTCAGAATCATCATCATCGGTGTAGAAATCCATGGCATCATCCTCCAGTTAGTCAGTGTCATCACTGAGGTACGAGTGAAGATCTCCCTGAATGCCTTCACCTTCTTCCTCTTCCTTTCCTTCAAGCTGGACTTCTTGCTCATGGATGGTCTTCTCGAGAGCGGCGACCTTCTTGCAAAGACGAGCGATGTTGTGATCCGTCTTCTCGTGTTGACTACAAAGTGATTGGAGATCCTTGACGAGCATGGTGAGGGCCTGGTCCTTCTTAGCGGCAATGGCAAGGTTGTGGTTGGCGTAGGCTCGTCCAATTATTTCTGCCTATCATACAGCAGGAAGTCAAGATTCTCCACTTGGCACTTCAACTCTAGGTGACTTGGCACTTCAACTCTGGGTGACTTGGCACTTCAACTCTGGGTGACTTGGCATCTCCAATGGCATTCCATAGAATCACGCCTTGCAAAGTGCGCAAAGCGAGTTCCTTGGATCAAGTTGATGTTTTGCCCACACAAACGGGCAAGAGCTTCATGCATAGCCCTGGCTAATCCATCTAGCCAGTTGTTCTCTCACACGGTGAATTGAATCTTCTCAGAAAGGGGTGCTTCCATTTTGCCTCTTAGATCTGCAACTATCAACCATTGTAGATCTCCTCCTGGGTGATCCTTGAGTTGTGCTCTGAAGAATTCCGGATGCGGGCGCTCACCCTGACAGTGCATCAAGATCCCTCTCAAAGATCAGCTGCCTCTGTTGCCCAACTGGTAGAACTTGCAATACTGAACTTCCATCTATAAGAATTTAGGATGAGTAATTTAGTGAGGTGAGCAAGTGTGTCAAGTTTTATGTAGTAATGTAAGAGTTTTTGAGGAACATGATTTTTTTTGAAAGAATCAAGGATAAGTGTGGGAATATGTTTTCATAAATACTTACTTCTTCTATTTTGAAACTAAATTTTTGTTTGGACGTCCATTCTAACTAGGGTCTCCTATGGCTAGGATGGCTCTGATACCAACTTGTCATACCCGGATTTTTAATCCTAGATGCCTGTTACGCCATGCATCGTAATCCTAGGATTACCATTTTTGCGAGACAGAACAAATTGGATATCACAATACATCATCTATTACAAACCATAATAAGGTCTTACACAAATAAAGGATCTCATGATCCAGTCTTAATACAAACAAGCAGTGGAATAATAAGCGTAGAAGTGGGCTCCATCTTCAGTGTCACAGGCAATGCTCACGATGGGAGATAATCCTAGTTGTCGTAGCCGTCCTGCTGTCCATCTTCCTGATAGTCCTCCTCATAGTATGGCCATGGGAATAGCTAGGGACAAAGCCATGAGTACTCTTTAAGTACTCGCAAACTATCACTAACAAGTAAGGTAGTTCTAGTAGGAATGCTCAGCTCTAAGTTTGTTTGCAAAAAGCCATATTTATCTAAACTGAGTTCAGAAGTAAAGAAACCTAAGTAAATGTTAGAAATCACTTTATGTTGGGAACCTAGTTTTCATATTCACAACCCTGTTGTGGTCAAGTCAAAATCATACATCACTTCACAAGTCATTTTGAAAACATGTGACGACGGAACAGTATGGCCACTCCAACTGTCCATGAACGCAGACGCAACTATTAGAATAGTTGACACTCTGCAGAGGTGGTACAATTTCACCACAAAATTCAATACATCCATCAGGGATAACCCTGAATCATCATACTCAGTATGCGGATAATCAACATAACCTTTCAATTACACACTCTAGTATAGGCACCTCCCCTACGAGCTTGCCCTCCCAGCCATGGCCATCTGCCATCCTAGGCACTACATAGGTGGACATCATCAAGAGGTGGCCTCAGCTCAAACCTCTTCTGCGAGGGAACCAATACTAATGCATACAAACTTCCAGCTAAGCCTTACCCAATTCAGGTATTGTGGTTATACGGTAAAATTTAAATGGTATCGCATCCGAACCTAACCATCAGTTTTTATAAAAGGGCTAAGGCTCATGCCTCAACATTTTCATCATCAAATTCGTTTGTGTTTCTCAACACATGTCAAAACATTTCAATAGAATGACTCATCATTCCATGGTTTTCATAATCATTTTTCACCAAGTATTCCCATCTACGGTGATCAAGTTTTATGCTTAGCACTGGCCACTAAGTTAAGAGTGTTCACTAATGAGGATGCTAATCTCAATCTCGTGCCATAGAATAACATCTAGTATAGGCCTAGTTTTATACTCTTTATTTTATCTATACTACTTTCCAAAACTCACAAAGCACTAACTAAAAGTAAGAACTTTGGTAAAGTAAAAGAGTAAAGCTTGCAAGTAAAACTTGGGATGGGTATAAATCAAAGTGTATAACCAAGCATGCCTAATGCATCTTGCTTAGGTTAAAGCTTGCATGGTTAACTTGTATAATTCTAGCTTGCCTTGATTGTTGCAGTGGTTGAAGTTTTCCTCCTCTTCTTCTAGGTAGAACTCCTCCTCCTCGTAGCTTGGGTCGGTACTATCGTCTATGACTAAATACGGGGTACACAATCACCTAACAATACTTAACTAATTCTATTTAGCACACTAAGGCTCACACTTGATGATCTAGCATCATCACAATCATCACATGAACTAAAGCACTAGTTTTATTTAGTTTATTTGAGAAAAGTAATTTCTACGCATTGAAATTAATTAAGATTTAATATTCTCCAATTAAAATATGGGATCACGTCGACACATGCCATCCCCACATATAATAATACATGGGAATGTAATTTAAAGGGTTGGACATATTTTATAAAGTTTACGATTATCATTTCATAGATTTAAAGTGACTAGAAATGCCCTAATAGCATTATTTTGGTACTAGTCCAATGTCACTTCATGCAAACCTAGATATTTTTATTCAGATAGGTATTGTCAAATGAGATTTTTTAGAGTTGGAATCAACTCAAAATCTATTATGGTTGATTTTTGAAAAATGTTTGAAGTTGCAAAAGTCTCTGTCTTGTTATTTTTACTAACGATTATCTATAACTCCAAATGATTTAAATGCACAGGGCTTGGATAGATATTTTAATTATCTTTCTAACAAAATTTGAATCATGCAATTTGGTTAAGTGAAACTCTCTATATTGATTTTTTAATATGTGGACATAAAAGGGTTTTAGTTAAAAAGGAAAATCCATATTTGAATTTCCAGGCCTGAGCAGTAAAGCTAAACGGGCCGGCCCAGCTGCACTGCACAGTGCAGTAGGCTGCTGACAGATGGGGTCCACTAGTCAGCGACTATTCTAATGCGAAACAGTATGTTTCAACCAGAGCCCTACGATCAAATTCTAATCCAACGGTCGTGGTTCATCGTCGACGACGAACAGCTCCGGAGAGTAATCAACCCTAGAAATTTCCCTCTTGTCTTACGATCTATCTCAATTTTCAGATGACTCGCGGAAATCCCGGAGGAAGCAGTTCATCTCAAGACCCAATGTTGCAGATTCTGCAAATGTTAGTTTCCGACCGTGAAGCTGGTAGAGTTGAACGTCAAGCCAACTTAGCCACTCTCCAACAGATAGCCCAGATGGTCCACAATAATCAAGTCCATGGAAATCAAGATCACCATGGATCTAAACTTAAGAACTTCCAGAATACCAACCCACCCATGTTTAGTAAGTCCGACGAGCCTCTAGATGCTGATGATTGGCTGCAAACCATGGAAAACAATCTAGAAGTTGCAGGAGTTGATGATAATGAGAAGGTGATGTTTGCCACCCACTATCTGTCCGGCTATGCAAGATCTTGGTGGAATAGTACCCGTACGATGAACGGAGGTCAGATGATGACTTGGGAGGAGTTCAAACTCAAGTTCAGCAGGACCCATGTGCCTCCGGGTCTAATCAAGAGGATGAGGGACGAATTTAGATACTTGAAGCAAGGAAGGATGAATGTGGTTGAGTACCGTGACAAATTTCTGTCACTAGCTAGGTATGCACCTGATGAGATTGACAATGAAACCAAGAAGAAGGAAAGATTCCCGAATGGTATGCATGATGAGATGGAGACACTGCTGGTCAACATCCAATTTGATGACCTTCAAGCCTTAGTGGATTCTGCAATCCAGATGGAAGGCAAGAACAACCAGGCCAGTGAGAACCGCAAGCGCAGGATGATGCATCAACATGGACCCCACCATACCCCAGAGTATCGCCTCAACTCGTCAACAGGATATGCACCTAGAAACAACAGACCCCCAATGAACCGTCTAAACTATCCCAACCGTGGAGGAGGAAACCCAATGCCCGGAGGAAACAACAACAACAACCCCGGCAACTCCAATAATTTCAACTGTGCACCGCCAAAGTCCAACAACAACAACCACAACAACAATACTGCCCCAAGGACTGGAAGCAATGTTGTGCCTGTCGCAGGGAAAGAAAAGTCAATGATAACTTGCTTTGAATGCAGAGTCACGGGTCACTACTCCAATGAGTTCCCCCAAGAAGCTTGTTGTAGCAACCAATGTGAATGCACCTGCCCAACAGCAACGCCATGTATAGACTGGAAAGATATTTGCCCCAAGAAACTCCCACAACCATAATGGTCGTCTGTTCCACATGAATGCTGAGGAATCCCAAGAAGCGCCAGAAGCCGTGCTGGGTATGTTTTCTGTTAACTTAGTTTTATCAAGAGTGTTGTTTGATTCTAGAGCATCGGACTCATTTGTTACAGAAGAATTTGCATGCACTAGTAAGGTTCAACCAACAAATCTGAAGCATGTTATGATAGTTCAAATCCCTAGTTCAACCACCAAAGCTAGAAAAGTTTGCAAGGCCGTACCTATCAGAATATATGGGATAGAGTTTTATGCCAATCTAATAGTACTTGGAACCAAAGGATTGGAAGTAGTGCTAGGGATGGATTGGATGTTGAAACATCAAGGATTAATCGACTGTGCTAAGAAATCCATAACCATGACCAGTAGCACCGGAGTATCAATAGAACATGTATTTGAGACTTTGCCCGTTGATTCAAGTGTAACAAGAGTCTAGCCAAGACCACCATTGACCAAGTCAGAGTAGTCTATGAATACCCCGACGTATTCCCAGATGAATTACCCGGTATGCCCCCAGATCGGGATATCGAGTTTATCATTGAACTAATCCCTGGAACCGGACCCATAGCTCAGAGACCCTATAGTATGAACCCATCTGAACTAGTGGAGCTAAAGAAGCAACTTGATGATATGCTGGGAAAAGGACTGATTCAACCAAGTGCATCGCCATGGAGATCACCTGTTTTGTTTGTTAATAAGAAGGATGGTGCCAACCGTCTTTGTACAGATTATCGGAAGTTGAATGACATCACCATCAAGAACAAGTACCCTTTGTCGAAGATAGAAGATTTGTTTGATCATTACTGGTGCCAGGGTGTTTTCTAAGATTAACCTTAGAACTGGTTATCACCAACTGAAGATTCGTGCAACAGATATCCCAAAGACTGCCTTCACCAAAAAATATGGATTGTATGAGTACAATGTCATGTCTTTTGTATTAACCAATGCCCCCACTTATTTCATGATCCTCATGAATAAGATTTTTATGAACTTTCTAGATAAGTTTGTCTTTGTGTTTATCGATGACATTCTGATCTACTCCAAATCAAAAGAGGACCATGAGAAACATCTAAGAACCAACCTTGAAACCCTTAGAGAGCATCAGTTGTATGCCAAGTTCAACAAGTGTGAATTCTGGTTAAAATAAGTAGGATTCCTAGGACATATCCTGTCGGTAGGAGGAGTCGTTGTCGATCCCGCCAAGATCAAAGATGTTGAAGAATGGAAAGCCCCAACCACCCAAACAGAAGTTCATGCATTCCTTGGATTAGCCGAATATTATCACAAGTTCGTAGAAGGATTCTCGAGCATCGCAACACCGATGACTTAGTTGCTGAAGAAAGATAAGAAGTTTGAATGGGCTGACAAATGTGAAGCAAGTTTTCAAGCTCTCAAGAAGAGATTGATTTCAGCCCCAATTTTAATCATGCCGGATATCACGAAGTCGTTTGATGTGTATTGTGATGCATCCAAGATTGGTCTCGGATGTGTATTGATGCAAGAAGGAAAAGTCATATCCTATCTGCCTAGACAACTAAAGTAGCATGAGTAGAACTATCCTACCCATGACCTAGAGCTAGTAGCTGTAGTGTTAGCTTTGAAGACATGGCGTCATTACCTGATGGGTAACCATTGTGAGATTTATACGGATCACAAGAGTCTGAAGTATATCTTCACCCAGAAGGAGCTGAATATGAGGCAAAGGAGGTGGATAGAGTTAATCAAGGATTATGACCTTGACATTCACTACCATCCCGGCAAAGCCAATGTGGTAGCGGATGCTCTTAGCAGATTGTCGTGTAGATTAAACACCATGATAAAGGAAGCCAGCCAAGTCTGCATGAGGAGATGGAGAATTTCAAAGTGGAGCTAGTTAGTGAAGGATTCTTAGCTAGCATAGAACTCCAACCCACTTTGATTAGTCAGATAAGAGAGGCCTAGAAAGGAAATGCAAGTATCGATGGAATCAAGCTTCGTATCGGAACAGGGAAGGTACCCGGATTCACTGAAGATGAAGAAGGGGTTTTGTGGTACAAAGGACGTATCTGTGTTCCAGCAGATTCGGAGTTGAAACAAGTCATTATGCAGGAAGCTCATGATACTCTTTATTCTATCCACCCGGGAGGAACGAAGATGTATCAGGATTTGAAGGAGCAATTTTGGTGGCACAAAATGAAGAGAGAAGTTGGAAGCTACGTAGCCAAGTGTGACATATGCCAGAGAGTCAAAGCGGAACATCAGAGACCCGCAGGACGTTTGCAACCATTGCAGATTCCAGAATGGAAATGAGATTCCATCGAAATGGACTTTATCATAGGTTTTCCTACATCTAGTAGGGGAAATGACTCTATTTGGGTCATAGTGGATAGATTGTACAAGGTAGCCCATTTCATACCCGTCAAGACAACCTACCAAATATCAAAGCTAGCGGAGTTGTATATTCCTAGAATAGTCAGTTTGCATGGAACCCCCAAGACCATAGTGTCAGATCGAGGAACCCAGTTTACCTCAAGATTTTGGCAAAAAGTCCAACAAGGATTAGGAACCAAACTGAATTTCAGCATAGCTTATCACCCGCAAACCGACGGACAAACTGAAAGAGTCAACCAGATCTTAGAAAATATGTTGAGAGCTTGTGTGTTAGAATATGTATCTAAATGGGAAGATTGTCTGCCTTTCGTGGAATTCTCATACAACAATAGTTATCAAGCCAGTTTGCAAATGGCCCCATTTGAAGTTTTGTATGGAAGGAAGTGCCGTACCCCGTTGAATTGGTCACAAGTAGGAGAGAGTCAGATCTTCGGACCCGACATTCTACGAGAAGCTGAAGGAAGGTTCACAAAGTCTGTGAGAACCTCAAGACCGCTCAATCCAGACAGAAGAGTTATGCAGATAAAAGACGTCGAGACTTGACCTTCAATGTCGGAGATTTTGTGTATCTCAAAGTATCACCCTTGAAGGGAATGCAGCGTTTTCGTCTGAAAGGAAAGCTAGCCCCCAGATATATTGGAACCTTCAAGATTTTAAATCGCCGAGGAGAAGTATCTTATCAACTGGAACTGCCTGAGGAGATGGCAGCCCTTCATAATGTGTTCCATGTCTCGTTACTTCGCAAATGCTTAGAAGTTCCGGAGAAGACCAAAGTTTTCAAGAACATCAATCATAGAGCCATAGATATCGACAAGGATCTAACTTATCATGAATGCCCATCCTATACTGGAAGAAGCATTTAGAACCACCCGGACAAGAAGTATCAAGTTTCTCAAGATCCAATGGAGTAACCATACTGGAGAAGAAGCCACCTGGGAACGAGAAGACTATATTAAGACTGAGTTTCCAAATATCTTTAGTTCCTAGTTTTTTCTTGAATCTCGAGATGAGATTTTGTTTAAGGAGGGAAGGTCTGTAACATCCCAAAAATATTAATCAAGCTTATCAAGCTCTAATCACCCAAGTTTAGGGTTAACAAAAACTTTTATTATTAAACTTAATATGAGTGCATGTGTCATTCGCATTAGTGTATGAGTGTTTGAAATTTCCATGATTGACTGTTACTAATGATAAGGCTTAGTCTAAAAATGAATACTACATCATCTAGATCATTTCCAAGAAGAATCAAATGAAAAGAAAATCAAATATAGATCATAAGATCAAATGTTCATTTTGGCCAAACTTATCCACTAGACCACTTTGAGTGTTCCTAGTAAAAGATTTCCAACAGAAACACTTCCAATTCTTTTCACCCCTTACTATACCAACTCCAAGTGAATCCAAGTAAACTTTACAAAGTGGCAGAAACTATTTTTAAATCTATTTTAGAGGCATTGCAAAATTGAATCAAGTTCATATGCTTAGATCATCATTTTTCAAAAACCATTCAAATAAATTCCCCTTGACAATTCCCAGCAACCATAGACTACTAAGGAAGTAACAAGATCACTCACCAAAAATCATTCAAAAATTTAAAAGTTAAATTCATGCGGCCATTTGATCGAACACCTGGTCAACATAGTACATCTACCAACTATCTACTGTTTGTGATCAATCATTTGATCATCTCTTGTACCTCGTTTCCACTCCACTACTTGTCCATGATCATCCTTGGTACTTGGTCGTGAAGTGGAGAGCCTACTCTCCACCGTTGCACCAGTGACACGCCCGTACCGAGCCGGCCATGCCGGTCGAGCACGAGCCAGTCGTTGCGCACAGCGCTGCCCTCTCCCACGATGTCCAGCAAGTAGCCATGACCTCACCGCCACCCCCTGTCCATCCCTTGACCAACGGCGAGGCGAATAGGAGCCATACCAGACGCGCCCATTTAACCCCCCCCCCAACTCGAGCGCACGACGGAGCACTGCAGCTGCCTCGCACGCACAGGCTGTGCCTCGCTCTCTCTGCTCGTACCTGCGATCGCCGTAGCGCCAGTGACCTCCCAGACATGAGAGTTCGCCGTCGCGCAACCCGGGACCACCGTACCGCGTGACGAACGCCCACATACTGGAGTAGAGCGTCCATGTCATCCAATCAACAGAGACCGCCCCTTGCCGTGCCCTCACTCACGTGATCGCCATAGTCCACCGCACCGACCCATGGCCTCCGCCATGCTCAACGAGACCTATATCAACATCGTCGGAGAAGCCAGACCATGCCGCACTGCCTCCACCCCTGGGGTATAAATAGAGGCCACCCCAGCCCTCTTTCTCCACACCATTCCACTTCTCACTCACCCAGGAACCTCACCGACCCTTCCTTGGAGCAAGACGAGCACCACGATGCTAGAATTTTGTCGGAGTCTGCCGCTGCAGCCGAGGAAGGAAGCCATTGATTGCGGCCACCCCAGGAGCTACCGTGATCGCCAATTGAACCTCTGTCAATGATCACCCCATTTGCCCCCATCGCCGACCAGAGCTGGAGCCCCGATAAGTCCCCAGCAACCCCCACTGCCGCGTTAGGGTTCGTATCTCGCCGGAGCAGTTTGACGGAGACGACGAACCTCAGCCATAGGATCCTGTTCTAATCGTAGGGCTAGGATTGCTAGATACCGTTTCGGTTAGAATTAGTCGCTGACGCGTGGGACCGTTCTGTTAGCAGCCCGTTGCACCAGTGCCATGTAGTTGGGCCGGCCCATGTCATTTCCCATGCAGAGCCCGTTATTTCAAATAAGATTTTTTCCGTTTTAGTTAAAACAAGATTTTGTCAGTAGATTCAAAATTCAATTCAAAGAGATTCACTAAACCAAAATGCATGATTCCAATTTTGTTGGAAAGGTAGTGAAATTATCTAACCACTCCCGTTGGTTAAAACCATTTAGATTTATACATCACCTATACCAAAAATAACAAGACAGAGACTTTTGTCATTTGAAACATTTTTCTAAAATAAACTATAAATATTTTTGAGATGATTGCGCCTCTCAAAAATCATATTTGCCATGCTCTACATGAATATGTAAAAAGTTTTGGTTTTACAAATATGAAACATGGCTTTGTATTAAAATAGTGCTATATAGGCATTTCTAGTCACTTTAATATTATTAAATAGTAATATTAAATTTTGTAATATATGATCACCATTTTAAATAACATTCCCAAGTGTTGGAATAGATGGTGATGACATGTGTCAACATGATCCACTATTTTAATTGGAGAATATTAAATCTTAAGGATTTAAAATGAGTAGAAATTACTTTTCAAAAATAAGAAGAATAAGAAAATGTGAATATTCCACATGATGATTGAGAAGATGCTAGATCATCTAGTATGAGCCCTTGTGTGCTAAATAGAAGTAGTGAAGTGTTGTTTGTTGATTGTGTATATTGATTGTATTTATAGATGCTAGTACCGACCTAGGCTACAACGAGGAGTACTTTGAGGAAGAAGAAGAGAACTTCAACGACTAGCACAACTGCACTGCTCAAGGCAAGCTATCAGTGCAATTTAGAACTATGCATGCTGCTTGTGAAATACCCTTATACCAGATGCACTAGGCATGCTTGGTTATGCAACTTTGAATATACCATTCCTAGTTTTGCTCCAAGTTTTACTTTTCCCTTTACTACAGTTTTCTTACCTAGTTAATGAAATGTGATTAGTGGAAAAATGGGATGGATACCATCAAGACCATAGAACTAGCCTTGGATACTTATACTTGATTAGTACCCCCAATAGAGATAACCTCAATACTAGTGGCTATTGCTAAGCATAAAACTAGATCACTTTAGATGGGAATACTTGGTGAAAATGATTATGAAAACATTGGAATTAAGAGTCATTCTATTGAAATGTTTTGACATGTATTGTGAAACACAATGGTTCGATGATGAAATTGTTGAGGCATGAGCCTTAACTTTAATAAAAACTAATGGTTGGGTTCGGATCTGATACCATTCCAATTTTACAGTACAACCACAATACCTGAGTTGGGTAGGGCTTGACTGGAAGTTTATATGTCTTGGTATGGGTTCCCTTGTGGAAGAGGTTGAGCTGAGGCTACCTCGTGATGAATGTCCACCTATGCAGTACCCAGGATGGCAGATGGCCATGGCTGGGAGGCCAAACTCATAGGGGTGGTGCCTATACTAGGGTGTGTAATTGAAAGGTTAAGATTGATTATCCGCATACTAAGTATGATGATTCAGGATTATCCCTGACACATGTATCGAATTTTGTTGTGAAAGTGTACCACCTCTGTAGAGTGTCAAACTATTTGAATAGCCGCGTCCGCGGTTATGGACAGTTGGAGTGGCCATACTATTCTGTTCTCAGGTGTTTTCGAAATGATTTGTGACTTGAAGGATGACCTTGACTTGACCACAACACAGTTGTGGACATGAGATCTAAGTTCCCACTAAAGTGATGTAGAGAACTAAATTAGGTCTTTACTCTTGAAGCTTTATGAAATAAACCTGGCTTTTTACAAACAAACTTAGAGCTTATGATTCCAACTAGCTTTACTTTTACTTATACTCGTGGTAGCTTGCGAGTACTTAAAGAGTACTCATGGCTTTGTCCCTGGCTATTCCCATGGCCAGACTATGAGGAGTATTACCCGGAAGATGGACAGCAGGAGGTCTATGACAACTAGGATTATCTCCAATCCCCAACATTGCATGTGACCCTGAAGATGGAGCCTACTATGTTTACTTTATGCTGCTTAGACTGTATTCAGGCTAGATGATGAGGTCCTTTATTTGTATGACCTTATTATGGTTTGTAATGGATGATGTACTGTGGTACCACTTCTGTTATGTCTCGCAAAAATGGTAATCCTGGGATTGCGATGTACTGCATAACAGGCGGCTGGACTTCAAAATCTGGGTGTTGACACGCTCTCCCGCACCGCGTCGTATTGCGACCACACAAGCATCTCACGCCCGGGGCTACAGAATGCATGGTGTGCGAGCTCCTAGACCACCCACCGGCTCAGCAAGGCAGGAGAGGTAGCGCGACCGAATTGCCAAGCTCCTGTACGGATCCATCCTCTCCCCCGAGGGCCCACAGGCTCAGCCGGTAGGCGGGGCACTAGGAGCTGGGGGCTAGCTCCCGCCTCGCTGCCGTGAGGATGCCCCCCAAGCCAGACAATGTCGCTCCCGCCTCGCTGCCGTGGCTGTGGCGCTACGACATGAGCGCGAGGACAATCTCGCCAAGGAAATCATCATCGTGGGTCAGCAAAATCGCGTGGCCCTCCCCAACGGCAAGGCAGTCTAGGCCAACTGCTACCTCGCATTCACCAAGAATCTCCTCCGTGTGGTCTGGCCCCACAAGTTCTACCCGGAGATGTCAGCACGCTACGACGGAACAACCAACCCATGCAAATTCCTTTACCTTTACACCATGGGCGTCGAGGCTGAGGGGGGAGATGAACGCATCATGGCAAACTGGTTCCCTCTATGCCTAAAGGAGACAGCCAGTACCTCGTTGATGAACCTCCTCGAGGAATCAATCGACTCATGGGCAGAGCTTAGCTCCCTCTTCATCGCCAATTTCAAGGGGACCTACGAGCGCCTCCTCACCTACTACGACCTCTGTTTAATACGCCAGTAGCCTGGAGATACCATCTACATGTTCCTGCAGAGGTTCAGCTGAGTCCGCAACAAGATTCCCAAAATCTCGGACTCCAACGTCATCACCGCTTTCTCTAAGGGCGTGGAAAATGTCAAGATGAGGGAGAAGATAGGCATCCGAGGCGAGAGCCTCACCACCGTTGTCGAGCTCTTCATCATGGCAGAGAAGTGCACCAAGGCGGAGCCGGGGCGGATCTTTGGCCTCTCCGAAACAGATGCTACCCCCAAGGCCTCGGGCTCATCCAAGGGCAAGGACAAGGACCCCAAGCGCAAGACTGCCACCGTCCTGGCTAAAAGTCGGACCGAAAGAGTCCTCGCAAGGGGAATGACGAGAGGGAGTGGGACGACAGCTCGTACTACCACTTCCACAAGAAGACGGGCACCCCACCGATGACTGCTACGAGCTCAAGAAGCTCCATGACCTTCTAGTAGATAGAGGAAGGGAAGGCCATGCGGCGAGCGAGGTGGCCAGAATGGAGGAAACCGCGAAGGCGACCGCTGGAACAACAACTCTGGTGGCCACAACCCTCCTCTAGCAGGCCACCAGGCCAATGCCGCATAGCAGCACCCTCACCCCTAAGAGAAAGGGCGTGCCGAGGATCCAGGGGGCTACCAAGTGTTATAGGGTGCATAGCCAGCATTCTTGGTGGCTTCCATGCCCCGACATCCAACCAGCACTTCAAGCTACTCACTCGTGAGTTCACTGCTGCCAGACCGATAGTCCTGTCACCAAAGCTCAAGTGGTCCCCGTGCACCATCACCTTTGATGCCAGCGACCACCACATTTTGACTAGGACAGTGGGTACTCTCCCCATGATCTGCACCCCCGCTGTCAACAACATCCCGGTTGCTAAGACCCTCATCGATGGAGACATAGGCCTGAACATGATATCCACCATGACGTTCGCCTAGCTGCAGGTGCCCTACGATAGGATGAAGCCAACCATGTCATTTTCTAGAGTGACCAGCGGATCCACCATAACCATCGGGCAGGTGCGCCTCTCCGTCATGTTCAGGACGCGCGATAACTACCGCACCAAGCTCATCGACTTTGTCGTGGCGCACATCAACCTCCCATACAATGTCATCCTCAGCTACCCCGCACTGGCCAAGTTCATGGCCGCTACTCACCAAGCCTAAACACATGATAAAGATGCCTGGCGGCAATGGCGGAGTCATCATGGTCCGCTGCGATGAGGTAGAATCCTTGTGCTCCCTTGAGCACGCCTAAAAGAACGCAGCTGTCACCTACCCTGAGGATGTGGATGCCCTGGACTACGTCAGAGGCTCCGCTCGGAGGAAGCAAATGATGACCCATGAGAACACCATGGAGAAGAGGACAGCAGTCGCTCTTTTCCCGCCTCACGATGGTCCAGGAGAGGCCAGCGCTCTCAACCTCAAGAGGAGGTCAAGACCACCCATGCCCGTCCTTGCGAGGAATGGGGAACCTCGCAAGGATGGTGATGGCCCGGGGCTCCGGAATTTCCCATGGGCTTTATCCAGCACGTGTACGATGTCGGTTGCCCTCACGGCCGTGACTGAACTACCGGATGATCCAACAGATCAGGCTTCTAGAAGGTGGAAAAACGTCTCTGAAGGTGAGACCTGAAAAATCCTTATCCCTTACTACTTCGCCTCTTGTAAGACCCCGTTCAGGCCACAATAGCATTGTAATAAGCTCGTACTGCTGGCGCCTTTTTGGATCTTGTGCTACGCGCACGCTCGGTTATTTGGTTTTTCCTCAAAATAGCATTGCTTCAAAAAATCAAGCCGCTAGTTTTCCCTCACACACACCGCATGAGTGGGGGCTAGGGACGGTACCCATCACCAAGCCACCCTCCCGTAAACATCAGGGCTTAAAGCATCGAGCTCTGAACTTATGAGCTAGTCCCGGTCATGAGTCACCTCACCCATAGTTTTCCTTGTGCTTGAGACCCTCATGCAGCACGTGTATGGGCCTCTAGCGGTGCGTACTTTTCCCTACGGCCCTCTCCTGGTAAGGTCTACGGGGCGGCTCATCAGGACCTAAAGTGTCGAGCTATGAACTCACGGCCCATTCCTCGGCTAAGTGTTACTTCACCCATGGTTCCTGACCCAATTTTATCCTGGCGACGGCTCATGCGGCACAACCTCTTCGTGGAGAATATCATTTTGCGGCCCGAAAGTTAGGGCGCCCAGGAAACGCGGTACCCATGTTGCCTGTAATCAGCCGCGATGACTACCGTTGGTGTGCCAAATACTCAGACGGTCTTTTTTGGCACGAATTCAACTTTACGTATCAATACAAAATATCAGGCTAACGGCCGTCAAGTTGGGCCCCCCTGTCAGTTCCCGTCGTTATGTCGCTCTCGTCGCTTAGGCGGGATGGCTGTCACGTAGGCTTGCAGCGCTGGCACCGTGGATAGGACAACGCGAACGGCCTAGTGTATTGATGTGACAAAACAGGGAACATATATCATCGTTATAATTATTTTTTTGTTTACTTAGAACATGGAAGGCATGTGTGTTCTTTCCACAAACCACATATGGATCCACCAGTTTCATTGGATGTGTCTTATTTTCATGAACCATGCCCAGTGTCATTGCAGTTCTGTTCTTTTCATGACCCATAGCTAGAGTTATTGCATGTGTGTTCTTTTTCACAAACCACACATGTATCCACCAGTGTCATTGCATGTCTGTTCTTTTCAAGAACCACAGCTAGAGTTATTGCATGTTTGTTCTTTTCATGAACCACATCTAGAGTCATTGCATGTCCATTGTTTTCACAAACCACATATGGATCCACCAGAGTCTGTTGGATGTGTGTTCTTTTCATGAACCACACCCAGTGTCATTGCATGTCTGTTCCTTTCATAAACCACACATGGATCCACCAGTGTCATTGCGTGTCTGTTCTTCTGACAAACCACACATGGATCCACCGGTGTGATTGCATGTGTGTTCTTTTCATGGACCACAGCTAGAGTCATTTGCATTTGTGTTCTTTTTCACAAACCACACATGGATCCATAGGAGTCATTACATGTGTGTTCTTTTCATGAACTACAGCTAGAGTCAATTGCATTGTGTTCTTTTTCACAAACCACACATGGATCCACCAGTGTCATTGCATGTTTGTTCTTTTCGTGAACAACAGCTAGAGTCATTGCATGTGTGTTCTTTTCACAAACCACATAAGGATACACCAGTGTGATTGGATGTGTTTTCTTTTCATGAACCACACCCAGTGTGATTGCATGTCTTTTCTTTTTACAAACCACACATGGATTCACCAGTGTCATTGCATGTGTCTTCTTTTCATGGACCACAGCTAGAGTCATGGCATGTGTGTTATTTTTCACAAACTACACATGGATCCACCGGTGTCATTGCATGTGTGTTCTTTTCATGAACCACAGCTAGGGTTATTGCATGTGTGTTCTTTTTCACAAACCACATAAGGATCCACCAGTGTCATTGGATGTGTGTTCTTTTCATGAACCACACCCAATGTCATTGCATGTGTGTTCTTTTCACAATACACACATGGATCCACCAGTATCATTGCATGTGTGTTCTTCTCATAAACCACATATGGATCCACCAGAGTTCATTGCATGTTTGTTCTCCTCACAAACCACAAATGGATCCACCAGTGTCATTGGATATGTGTTATTTTCATGAACCACACCCAGTGTCATTGCATCTATGTTCCTTTCATAAACCACACATGGATCCACCAGTGTCATTGCATGTGTGTTCTTTCCATTAACCACACCCAGTGTCATTGCATGTGTGTTCTTCTCACAAACCACACATGGATCCACCAGTGTGATTGCATGTATGTTCTTTTTCATGAACCACAGCCAGAGTCATTGGATGTGTGTTCCTCTCACAAACAACATAAAGATCCACCAGTGTCATTGGATGTGTGTTCTTTTCATGAACCACACCCAGTGTCATTGCATGTGCGTTCCCTTCATAAACCACACATGGATCCACCAGTGTCATTGCATGTATGTTCCTTTCATAAACCACACATGGATCCACCAGTGCAATTGCATGTATGTTCTTCTCACAAACCACATGTGGTGCCCCGCAAAAACCACTACTAGAAAATCGTTGTGTTTTTGTGCATTGCATCATCATGACCGCATGCTCATGTCATCATGCCACGTTGCATTTGAGCATCGTCATGTCATTATGCATTTGTTTGTCTAAAACTATTTTCTAAAAGCCTAGTTTTTTTTTCTAAATATTCCCCGTCTTAATTTCAAATCAAAACTGCGGTCTTTTCCTGGTCTTTTATTTGTCTAAAAACAATTTACAAAAGTCTATTTTAAATTAAAATAAAAGTTTGCATTATTTTGGGAGGCAGCCAGCCAGGCCCAAAATCCCAGCCCAGCCACCTCCAAGCCCTAAACTAAAACCTAATCTAATCCTAACTAACCCCCACCCACACAGCCACACACCTAGCCGCATACCACAACCCCCCCCCCCCCCCCCGCCAGCCACGTCCCCCAACCAGCCACCTCACCTGAGCCTATCCCTGGCTGCCACCTCACCGAACCCCCCTCCACCTCACCTCTCCTCCCTCTCACCCCTGCCGCCTCCTTCTCTCTGCCCCTGGGCCCTACCACCACCTTATCCCCACCTGCCGACCCGACCCACATGTCCCTACACCGATCCCCACGGCTCCTGTTTCCCTCAGGCCCACAGGGGAGAGATGCTCCTCTCTCTCTCTCTCCCGTCTCTCCCGACCACCTCGGTTCTCCCCTGGCCCCACCACGCCTCCACTTGCGTGCATTCCGCCGCGCCTCTTCCTCCCGCTCGCCGCCCCGCCGACGCACGCGTCGCCCCCACCCTCCTCTTCTTCCCTCCTTGCTCGCCACCACCGCCTCCACCCGCTTCTCTGGCCCGTCCTTCTCGGTCGCCGGCCGCCCCAAGCCGCCTCCCTTGATCTCCCGCGAGCTCGCCGCCACCGCTTCCTCCCCTCATCGGTGCCGGCCTCCGCCACCGAGCTCCGGGCCCCGCCGCCTGCCTCTCGACGGAGCCCCTCTCTGACCGCGTCGCCGCCAGCGACCGCCGTCACGGCTCTCCTCCCCTGCCCGACCTCGCGCCCCGATGTCGTCGCCGCCTTCCGCTTCCTCCATGCGAGCCCCGTGATGCCACCCGCCGGAGCCACGCCGCGGCCTCCCTCTTCCTCTCCCGCGCCGTCCTCTCCCGCCGATCCCGCGGCCCGTCTCCTTCGGCGCCTCTCCCCGCGTTCAATCCCCCCACCGCAACCGGCGGAGCAGGCCGCCAGGACCCTGCTCGCCCTCCCTCTGGCCTCGCCTGCCCGTCCTCGAGCTCGACCCCGCCGAGCCATGCTGCCTCGATCCCCTCGCCCGAGCTCGTCCTCGTCCCGCGCCTGCGACCGCAGTGTGCATGCCACGACCGCCTCTCCTCTTCGCGCTGCTCCGACGCCACCTCAAGCCCTTGTCCTCTTCCGTTGACCACGCCAGGAGGCAACTGTATCCTTTAATACCATCAGCAAAGCTACAGAGAGAATCGTCTGTCTGTTGGTTTCGTACACGCGCGTGTGCCCATGTTTTTGTATTTGGTCGTGATCTGCTACCGATGTTGAAGACCATCCCGGTGATTCGAATCCGAAGGTACCATGTATGCTATCGGAAAACGAACCCACATCAAGTTCTTCTTCCTAGAAATCAACAAGGTCGACACAGAAGGTTGACACCGAAGAAGTGCCAAACCCGAAGAATCACTGACAAGGACCGTCCCTACAACAAGATCTGCTTCCGAATACTTCGACCAAGGCCGAACCAAGATCTCCCTGTGCGACAAGATCTACTTCCCGGATCCGAAGACCCCTGGTACCCGATTCATTCAAGTTCGCCATTGACGACAAGGTCGACCGCTTGGAACCCAAGTTCTCCATCTGTATCCGAACCTCGCCGCTCCCCGTCGAACCCTGTCGGACCCCGGACCCCCGGAACCCAAGATCTTCCGGATCAAGATGTGTGAACATTTTTCCCGAGCCCTATTTTATAAATGCTATATATAAAACTTGTTGCATATTAAATTGTTCATCTCGCATGCATATCATGTGGGTTGGGAGCATTATGCCAATTCACCTCATAATTAAATATGGAGTCTATATGCGGGATATCTTTGTCTTATTCCGAACTCTATTTAAATTGGTGTAGCGAACCGATGCCATGTGTTTCCTTGATAATACAACATTTAAATTGCGAGGGTTCTAAACAACTTGAACCATATAATCATTTGTCGGGACCCCGGTTCCGCTTCATATTGCCTAATTGCACCACATCTGCATCATATCATAATCATGCCGGATCTTCTGTGGAAGTATTAAATATTGTATCCGGTGTTTCTGCTAGTGTTTGCTTCTTCGCGGATTAGGCCGATGAGTGGATGCGAGTAGCGACAAGTTCTCCAGTTATGAACCTTAGACAGTGTTTCCCAGGCGAGCATCTCTCCCCCTTCTACCTATTTTGCATTTATAGTCTTTATTTCCTCATGTTGATCTATTGCTATCCGTGTCGCGATGCTTTAGTTTCGGTGCACCAGTTATATTCCATGGAGCCTCTATATTACCATGGACACCTCCTAATACCTGTTGTTTGGTAGATAGCTGGCCTTGCGAGTCGTAGTTGCTTGCTCAGGTGCGATCTCGTGTTGTCAAGTACCACAGTTGTTGGAATGCTGGCAGATGTTTATGGTGGAGATGATCATGACTTTAATTACAACTATTAAAATGCTAGATATACCTAATGCAGAGGCATCGGTGGGCAATAGATGTTATTTGGTTCTTCCACGCTCACTTGTGTCCCGTAGGACCCCGAGTACTTGATACCTGTTCCTTGATTTTTCGCACTATCCACATCCGGGAGGCCTTATGGACCCCCCCTGAGCCAGAGCTTGATTCATTTCTATTTCTTGGGGCCACAAACTAGGTTGGGGTTTTATTACTATCCTGTACTTATGCCATGCTTTACTGCTTTATTTAAGATTGTGCGTGGAGCACCTGTACTGTTTAGGTTCGTGACACGTTTTCGCTGTATCGACAAGCCCAGTCACACTTTTGGGTTCCCAGTCGTTTATAGCCGTCCACACAAACCCTGGTTCAGTTCCGGAGCCGGCAAACTTCGTTGCGGGTAGCTTAGTGGGCTGGCCCCCTGAAATATATCTGAATCATGTGATTGCTTTGTCGTGAATGCCTCGTTGGGTTTTGAGTTGGTTTTTCCGAGGTTGCTCGAGTGTGTGTTGCTATTTGTGCACCCCTGCAGGGTAAAACTTTCTGAAAGCCGTGTCTGCGGTTATGGATGACTTTGAGCACAGTATCTCGATCATAGACAAGCATAACTAACGTAGTGTTATAAACTTGACTTAATACATGACTAGTAATCAGATTCAACTATAATGGAATGGACATTAAAAATGCCAACAACTGCTGGATCTGGATTGTTTTGTTATATATGCCTAGTAAGTATTGCAACTCCAATGGAATGTGATAAAAGTTCCAACAACTGCTGGGTTATGGGATTCCTCAGGACAATTATATCTGACTAGTAAATGTCCCAACTACAATGAAATGGTGATTAAAACTGCCCACTACTTATGCTATCAGGACGGCCCACTCTATCTATATCTGACTAGTAAGTGCTTCAATTATAATGGAATGAATAAAACTGCCAACTGTGTGAGTTCCTTGGTCCGACAACCTCGTTTGGTCTCAAGGGGGAAATACCAGGATGGGTTTGTTTGGTGTTAGCTTCAGGTTGGATCTGAATAGGTATTTCTTACCCCTCTCTAATAGCCGCCAGTGATACCAAGTCTCTATAGGTTGTTTAGTGCTGCTGCGCTGCCGCTTCAGCCCACCATACCTATGTAGGCGAGAGCCGCCGAATTCTAGCCTCGTCGTGTACTAGCCTCAGTACTGACGCTCCTCTTTTTCCTTTTCCCTTTGTCGGCACCCCTTTTGTTTTAGCAGGTTTGAGATCAATGTCGTTAGCAGGGTTACCCTTCCGGCTTGGCCTGGGCAGGGTTATGGACGCCATTGGTTATTCTTCAGGGCTCTTAGCCCCATTTGCATCATTTCCGTACTCGGACGCTGTATCGTTTTCAAGGTGATTTGGATCTTTGTATTGTATATCTGTGTTCTTGACTCTTGCAGTCGTGTTATATATATATATATATATATCTGTTCTGTGGGTCCTATCGAGGACAGTTGTGTAATGGTATTACTTTGTTTTCCACCCGCACGAAAGTGCCTGGTGGGCGTCCTTGAATCGTTTCTATGCAGGTTTGGCGGAAAGCGCTAAAACTTGCATAGGGCCGATTCGAGGGTGTTACACAACATAAGGATACACCAGTGTCATTGCATGTCTTATCTTCTCATGAACCACATCTAGAGTCATTGCATGTCTGTTCTTCTCCCAAACCACATAAGGATCCACCAGTGTCATTTGATGTGTGTTCTTTTCATGAACCACACACAGTGCCATTGCATGTGTGTTCTTCTCACAAACCACACATGGATCCACCAGTATCATTGCATGTCTGTTCTTTTCACAAACCACACATGGATACAACCAGATTCATTGGATGTGTGTTCCTCTCACAAACCACATATGGATCCACCAGTGTCATTGCATGTCTGTTCTTTTCATGAACCACACCCAGTGTCATTGCATGTCTGTTCCTTTCATAAACCACAGATGGATCCACCAGTGTCATTGCATGTCTATTCTTTTCATGAACCACAGCTAGAGTCATTGCATGTATGTTCTTATCACAAACCACATAAGGATACATAGTGTCATTGCATGTTTGTTCTTTTCATGAACCATAGCTAGAGTCATTGCATGTCTGTTCTTCTCACAAACCACATAAGGATCCACCACTGTCATAGGATGTGTGTTCTTTTCATGAACCACACATGGATCCACCAGTGTCATTGCATGTCTGTTCTTGTCACAAACCACACATGGATCCACCCAATGTGATTGCATGTCTGTTCTTTTCATTAACCACACCCAGAGTCATTGCATGTTTGTTCTTTTCTCAAAGCACACATGGATCCACTAGTGTCATTGGATGTGTGTTCTTTTCATGAACCACACCCAGTGTCATTGAATGTGTGTTATTTTCATTAAACCACACATGGATCCACCAGTGTCATTGGATGTCTGTTCTTTTCATGAACCACACCCAAAGTCATTGCAT